>JZLH01S0521128.1:9761-25588 GCA_001188425.1 Eucidaris tribuloides
GTCTATTTTGGATGACCTGGAATAGAAAAGCGAACTTAATCACTGTTAACCCGCAGGCATCCAGTCCCGGGTAGTTTGCGTATGGATATGTGACCACAACTCCGTGTTTTTACCCTTCTCTTTTTGATGAAGTGCGTGGGTTCTTTTACGTGCTGAGGTGTTTCTGTCTCAATGCAGGTCCTCAGGCTTTACATCCTATCCCAGGGACGAGATAATGGGATAAAGTGCCTTACCCAAGGACACAATCGCCATGGCCAGGCGTGGATTCGAACCACGGACCTCCAGGTCAAGACCGAAGTCATTCCCACTGAGCCATGACGCCTCCCGTCTGTCCAAATTTTGTACACTATGGTATTTTGGGGGTCCATTCAAGCACTAATATAAAAGTGAAACTCAAATGTCAAGGGTGGCTTTTTTAAAATTGAACTCCACAATTTTAAATGTGTCTTTAATCCGATGAAAGGTTCAATTACCCAATTCCTGAAGCAGCCCAACTTTAACCTTGGTGTTGCCTGCTGATATACTAGCCCACACAGCATATATGCCATAGTCCTGCTCAGTTATGTTGTTGAGAGTCATGCAAGAAACCATAGTGTCATTTTCTGCACTGTAAAAAGGCATAGAAACATATTACAAAGAAATAAAAAAAACTGTAGTGCTCAATAGTATAGTACTGCATGAGAGGCATAGTTGTATCTAAAGCTCGAAGGGGCCTTTAATCCTGCTACAGTATGACCCTAGCAGGCCTCAACAAAAGCATATTTTTTTGCCTGCCAGTCAGAGTGCTTGAATTGTAGATTCAAGTGCCCACAACAAAATCTACATGCCGAAATTCTTGGATGAAAGAAATCTCCAATTGTTTGTTATCTTCTTGGTACTTAGGTTAAATTTAGCAGGAAAAATTCACTGCCCAATTGGCATTTTTTTATATTTTTTTTAGTGCCCGACTGGGATTTTCAGAAGCCCCAAGCACTCGGGCATCCATGTTTGTTGAGCCCTGCCTCTAGGCTTGCAAGGATCTGTGCAACACATGCAAAACACATTTTTTTTGGTCTTTTTAAAGATTGATCCTAAAAAGTTGTTAAATGTTTACTTCAACAGTCTTATTCACAGTATATTCACCTATGTAGAGTTCTGAGGTTACAGTAATGTTTTTGATTTTTTTTGTCTACAACACAAATTCTGCCCGTTTGCAGTTGCACATAATTGGAAAAATTTTACCTACTTTGCAAACATGCAATAAATATTTTGATATTAAAATGAATATGTTTTCATCCCAAGTGGAAAACAAAATATGAAAATCATGTGAAATGATAAGACATCTGCTTCAATTCTACTAAATATGATTTTTTTTACATATATACTACATCCTATCGTATCCTCGGCTCCCCAAACTATATTTCACAAATGTGTTCGAAAACAAAAATGCAACATGCTAGAGTTAAATTGATATACCTATTAGACCTTGGTAGGTAGTACCTTCACATAAAAAATTTGTGCAAACATGTAAAATCTCGTACAAGTGAACTGGTCTACTGATTTTAGGTCCTCAGTTCAAAACACATGGCCATTACACTATAGTACCCAAATCATAATTGAAAAAATTTTACCGTTTTTGGAAGGCAAACCTCTATTTTACCTCTCCCTTTTAATAGCCTTTTGAGACCCCTTGAAATGTAAGTCCTGACGTTGAGCATACGTTGAGTCAGTACTCACCCAATCTTTGCAGCAGTTTTATTTTCTTGGTCAATCAAGGTAATCATTACCCAATAGCCAATTCCTGCACCAGTATGCAAAGCTCCATGTTCTATCCGTGTCGGCAATTGAGAGCTTTAGACTTAATGATGACCCCTACTTTTTATTGCATATTCTGATAGCCTATGATGCGTAGATAAGATTTCATGCATCACTTTGCATGCCAAATTGTTGTGACATCATCTATGACATCACAAAGAAAAATCATATT
Source organism: Eucidaris tribuloides (assembly GCA_001188425.1). Taxonomy (NCBI): domain Eukaryota; kingdom Metazoa; phylum Echinodermata; class Echinoidea; order Cidaroida; family Cidaridae; genus Eucidaris; species Eucidaris tribuloides. The sequence continues at coordinate 11,728 of JZLH01S0521128.1, forward strand.
TTGTGCATATCTCATCAATGGAGCCGAATAAGATGACCAAACTTCGTACACAGTAACTTCAGGTCAAAGAGAGGTCCAAATGCATCAGATCAATAGAAATGTATGGAAAATCAAACAAAATTTGTGCGTGAAAGGGCCAAAATGCGGTAGTCTCATGCTCAATGCATAAAGAGTTGGCAGCCCTGTCTCCACCTACTTTTAAAGGGACCCCATTAGAAATTAAGCCAATTATTGGCATTATGACCTATATGCTTGCAGGTTTCTATAGAAATACATGAATGAATGAGGAAACCGAGGTTGGCTTCCGATTCTCATAATTAATGAAGTTGGAACTCAAAACTTGTCAACTGGACTTACTTGTTTGTTGAAAAGCGACGTTTCACGTCCTATCTGGGACGCTTCATCAGGCCGACTGATATTCTCATAATTGTTTAATTTTGATCTTACATCAGGTGGACCTGTCAAATATGATGATTCTACGTTTACAAAGCTAGAGCTGGCCCATACAAATAAATACAAAGACCTTGGGTGTCAGCCCCGAAACTACTGCACCATCGCATGGATGAAAAATGGGGAGCCGCTGCCAGAGTCCAACCGTTATGGCATACGATTTGAAGGGAAAGAGCTCTACTTTCCCAGCATTTCTAAGGAGGATGCCGGGAACTATACCTGTATTGCGTATGATGATGAAGGGAACTCTGTCAATCGAACCATACAGCTGAAAGTGTATCAAAGAAGAAGTTAGTATATGAAGGACATCCATGTAATTTATAAACATGTAGCCCATTTGTCCCATTCAGTAATGTGGATTCAGTGATTTACAAATATATTATCATACATGACTAACATTGAAATTTTGAGGAAATATAGTCCAGCCATTCAAGAGATATGATTTTTCAAAAATTTGAACAAATCTGTTGCTCGATGTACTATGGCAGTTCTGCTTGATGTTATGATATCATATCAAAGCAATTCCCATTGAATTTTCCATAGATTAAAAAAATATATATTTTTCCTGAGAAATGAAAATTTACATTCATTGTTTTTTTATCAGGTTTGTGAGGGCAAAGATGAATCTTGCATGCCTTCTACAAAGTGTTGGTCAATTGCTTAAAGTCTTTATTTTTATGCATCCGTGAAGGGACCAGATGCATTATGTTTTCAGATTTCTGTCTGTCCGTCCATCAGGATCGATAACTTAAGAATGGCTGATGGGTTTTTGACGTTACTTGGTCCAATTATGAACTGTGATGCCAGAATGAAGTGATGAAATTTTGGAGTTGAAAGGTCAAAGGTCACAGGGCCTGAAATGTCTTGAATTTATATGATTCGTCTGTCTGCTACCAGTTGTTGATATCGCAATAATTAAAGAAAGGCTGATCAGATTTTGATGTAATTAGAGTCAAATATGTACTCTGATGCAACAATTAACTGATTAGATGTAAGAGATTAAAGGTTACATGGTCTATTTGGGCTCATTACTGCATTAACCTGAAATGGATGAGTTACTTGGTGCAGAAGTGGTGGGCACAAGAGGCATTAAAACCTACATGTAACAACTGCGCAGCAGTTCAAATCAATCAAGTTTTATTCTATTTTTATAATCAGCTTATCATGGGCCTCCAGTGAATTTACAATTATCACCACTATGTGATGACCAGTTGGCTTCCATTGGGGACAACATTACATTTTGCTGCAAGTTTTACATTGGTGACACGGATAGAACATGGAGCTTTGCATACTGGTGCAGGACGAATGGCTCAAATTGTATGATTACCTTGATAATGACCAAGAAAATAAAACTGCTGCAAAGATTATTGGGTGAGTACTGACTCAACGTATGCTCAACGGTAGAGACTTACATTCAAGGGGTCAAAAGGGCCTATTAAAAGGGAGAGGGGTAAAATGAGGGTTTTGCCTTCCAAAAACGGTAAAAGTTTTCTCAATTATGATTTGGTACTATAGTGTAATGGCCATGTGTTTTGAACTGAGGACCTAAAATCAGGTAACCAGTTCACTTGTACGAGATTTTACATGTTTGCACAACAATTTTTTAGTGAAGGGTACTACCTACCAAGGTCTAATAGGTATATCAATTTAACTCTAGCATGTTGCATTTTTGTTTTACGAACACATTTGTGAAATATAGGTTTGGGGGAGCCGAGGATACGATAGGATGTAATATGTAAAAAAAATCATATTTAGTAGAATTGAAGCAGATGTCTTATCATTTCACATGATTTTCATATTTTGTTTTCCACTTGGGATGAAAACATAATTCATTTTAATATCAAAATATTTATTGCATGTTTGCAAAGTAGGTAAAATTTTTCCAATTATGTGCAACTGCAAACGAGCAGAATTTGTGTTGTAGACAAAAAAAATCAAACATTACTGTAACCTCAGAACTCTACATAGGTGAATATACTGTGAATAAGACTGTTGAAGTAAACATTTAACAACTTTTTAGGATCAATCTTTAAAAAGACCAAAAAAAATGTGTTTTGCATGTGTTGCACAGATCCTTGCAAGCCTAGGAGCAGGGCTCAACAAACATGGATGCCTGAGTGCTTGGGGCTTCTGAAAATCCCAGTCGGGCACTAAAAAAAATATAAAAAAAATGCCCAATTGGGCAGTGAATTTTTTCCTGCTAAATTTAACCTAAGTACCAAGAAGATAACAAACAATTGGAGATTTCTTTCATCCAAGAATTTCGGCATGTAGATTTTGTTGTTGGGCACTTGAGTCTACAATTCAAGCACCTGACTGGGCAGGCAAAAATATGCTTTTGTTGAGGCCTGCTAGGGGTCATACTGTAGCAGGATTAAAGGCCCCTTCGAGCTTTAGATACAACTATGCCTCTCATGGCAGTACTATACTATTGAGCACTACAGTTTTATTTATTTTCTTTGTAATATGTTTCTATGCCTTTTTACAGTGCAGAAAATGACACTATGGTTTCTTGCATGACTCTCAACAACATAACTGAGCAGGACTATGGCATATATGCTGTGTGGGCTAGTATATCAGCAGGCAACACCAAGGTTAAAGTTGGGCTGCTTCAGGAATTGGGTAATTGACCTTTCATCGGATTAAAGACACAGTTTAAAATTGTGGAGTTCAATTTTTAAAAAAGCCACCCTTGACATTTGAGTTCACTTTTATATTAGTGCTTGAATGGACCCCCAAAATACCATAGTGTACAAAACTTTGGACAGACGGGAGGCGTCATGGCTCAGTGGGAATGACTTCGGTCTTGACCTGGAGGTCCGTGGTTCGAATCCACGCCTGGCCATGGCGATTGTGTCCTTGGGTAAGGCACTTTATCCCATTATCTCGTCCCTGGGATAGGATGTAAAGCCTGAGGACCTGCATTGAGACAGAAACACCTCAGCACGTAAAAGAACCCACGCACTTCATCAAAAAGAGAAGGGTAAAAACACGGAGTTGTGGTCACATATCCATACGCAAACTACCCGGGACTGGATGCCTGCGGGTAACAGTGATTAAGTTCGCTTTTCTATTCCAGGTCATCCAAAATGATGACAAGGCAATATAATAATAATAATAAAGATTATGTTGCTAATGACAAGATACATGTATATGTCGGTAACCAGCACATGTGAATGACTGAATTAAGCATCAGACTTGCTAGTAATTGTAAAGAACAGCCTTTGGGGGTGATGGTAATGGCAAAATTGGTTACTCGTTGATACTTATTTGGAATCATTAAAATGATTGTTTGAAGTACAGTTTTTTAAGGCCTTATTTCAGACCTTATTGGGTACACTTGTAGCACATGTTACAAGCACAGTTTTGCACCACAAAGGTAGAGGGAAAACCCACACTTTTAATCACATATAAAACTGATCGGTTGATATTTGGCATTTTATCACCAAATTTTTGAGAAATGGGAAAATATGTACATTTTCTATACATTTGTTGATATCTGTTAATTAGAAATAATACCTCCATAAAATTCACTGTAATTTGAAAATGTTCACAATGTGAGATAAAGTAATAGTATACTATTATCTGCAACGTTTGAATACAGCAATTTTCTCCATTTTGTATGTGTAAAAAGTTACAGCTGTTTGAATTTCGACCTACATTCCAAAAGTTGCACAATGGGACAAATTGGTGAATTGAAATTGAATTGAATTTATTTTTCTCATGTCACCCATAATATGGTATCAGAGAAATTACAGAGATTTGGCCTGCATGGTGCCATAAAAAAATCTATTAAAACTATACAAATTAAATCATCCACAGACTATAAAATGTAAATAAGGACTTGTATAAGATAAATACTGAGGTACGTATAAATTAAGGAGTATGTTCATTAAAAGTTGATGGTCATCCACTGGGACGAATTTAGCTTATTTTGTGAGATGATCAGAGTTTAAAATTATACAAGATTTGACTCATTTCTATTGCTTTTGGTCTATTCTGCAAATATTTCTCAAGATAGAACTTTCTATGGTCGTAAAATTACAGAAAATGAAATTAATGTGATAGGCTAACATTATGAAGCTTCAATTTAAAAAACTGTCAAACTTTGATATCTGTGCTACATAGTAGTGTTCAAATGGACAAATAAACACCCTAGAATGGTAAGTGTGTGGGAGGAAATGGGGAGGTGAATCCGGTCAACTTACGATTTTCACTTTTTTTAAAGCAATAAATCATTAAATTGAAATACAATTTTTTCAGGGCTTCATTTTTAGACCTTATCAAAGACACTTTGAGTGTGGAGGATTATGAAGGTCACATTTTTTTTAACTGTGTTAAATGTTAGCCGATTGCTTTAATAGTGAAATTCATTGCCAACTTTCTGAGCATTACACAAAGTACATAAGCGATCATTGAAATGTACATTGTTAATTCTACCTGTAACCACAGGTAGGTAATGATACCGTGCATCTAAATCGTGAAAGAGGAGTAATAGCAAGTCTATCTTGCAATTTAACTTAGTATTATTCAAATACTTTATTGTTAAAAAAACACTGTAGTTTTTACATTGTGAATTGCCATATTCCTGAAAATGCTAATTTATCATCCAATCTCAAATGCTTCAACCAAAGTGGGTTAACATTATTTGCAATGTTCCAAATATGTATGACAGCCATATCTGCTTAGACTTATGTTTGCCGCTTCTAAATATCTTTACCTTTTTCTTTTCAATCCAAAGTATCATTACCTGTCACAAAGCTGGCCAACTCTAATCAATCCGCTGATTGGTGCCATGGCGGGTCTGTTCGTTCTGATCATTCTCCTAGCCGGTGTAGCTAGATTTTACAGAGTCGAGATCAAGTTGTACAAGAAGGACAAGTTTGGTGCATCGGAGCAAGACGGTATGAAATCTCCTGGGGTGGGGGTGACTGTGATGTGATTCCTTGCTCTTACATGGAGTTTAAAAATAGATGCCTGGGGGAAATATCTCACCAGTGATATAGTCCAGACCAGAATTCCTGTAGACCAAGACCAAACATAGAAATGATGAACTATGTGTTACACTGGGGTACCACCCTCTTGTGCTGATTGGAAGAAAAAGTTGATGTAGAGAGGACGGGTGTTGCATGGGTGCACATACTGCACAACGTATGGGCATAAACTAACCTAAAAAAAAAATCTGGTTGAAATGATGTTGAAATTGTTATTTTTCAGGCTTGAAGTGTCATAGAAGTCTACTGTACAATAAATTTGCTCAAGGAGAGATATTTAATGTTGAAAAGCACACTACAAAATAACTGTCAGATAGTATGGTAACCAAGAATATAGAGCTGAAATGTAAAATAAGCAAATCAACAAAATGATGGATTTCTGTTTGGTATCCCAGGGTACTATTTATGTCATCAAATAGGTTCCATTCGTTTAGGATTAGGTTTTGGTTTCAAGACTGAGACTGAAACTGAGTAAAATGGGTCTCAAGAGCGGTCTGAAATACACCACGGTCTCTCACTACATGAAGGTTTGTAGTATTAACCCCTTGGGCTTGTACAGAAGCAGACTTGCCAATTATCCCTATTTAATGCAGACTTAGACTTTATTGGCAAAAGAAAACACTTTTTAGCCATGTGTGTCTTTGTGTCCCTATTTTGAGACTATTTATCTACAGAAAAGCATTTGGCCATAATTCATTTGAATAAATTCTAATTTTTTGTAATCTTCACACCATTTTGACCCTGTTTCTTAGTTAATGGAGTTGGCAGGTATCCAGATGCTACACACTCAAAGATGGCATGCTTCAGAGATAGAGAAAAAACAACAGATATTCCTACACATGCGATCAGTATAAATGAAGAAAATAGTTCTGAAGGTGAAAGATGTTCCAGGTTCTGTACAAGCCATCATGCACCCAAAGTTGACCACCCACTTCTAGTGTTACTGTCATCCCAAGGATAGCATGGAAGATTTTTCATTTAGGAGTGAGATGAGGGAGGGGGGGGGGGGATGGAGGGAAGAGAAGAGCGTTCAGTTGGTGATTTGCCCTTTTATTTCTGGCAAATTAATCAAGACTAACTCGAGCATTTAGGGATGTTAGTTTTCTATACACTGAAAAATTCACTGGAGGAAGTTAGATAAATATAGATGAATAGATTAGGTACATATAGATAGACAGATAGATAGATAGATTAAATAGATAATGATAGTGATAGATAGATAGATAGATAATAGTAGATATGATATGATAGATAGATAGATAGGTAGACAGAATGATTGATAGATAGAGGATTGATTTGTTAAATCAATTTTGACAAAATTGTTTAAAATATAACAAATTGACGATCACAATATGTTTCCTGGCTCTGTCCATATACTTGGTACAAAATGGCACAATGGCACAAAATATTCAATGTAGCCAATACACATCAGTGTTGTTTGTTTATTTATTTCAATTGAGGAAACTGTCCATGTTGTTTTTTTTTTTCTTCACAGATGGAAAGACCTATGACGTTTACATCTCATACAGTTGGACCGACCGAGACCGGAGGTATGCGTGTGACCTCAGTGATCGCCTGACAGCACTTGGGTACACTGTGTGTATAGGAGAGAGAGACTTTATCCCTGGTTCAAGTAAGTTATTCATAATGAGTTTTGATGATGCAGGGAAGTGAGAATTCAGATTTTAATCTGATTTCTGACTTTTCTTAGCTATGAACAAACCCAATTTACAGACTTTTTGCATTTTTAATGCACTGAAAGCACATCTTTTTCAGGCATTTTAGACATTTTCAGATTTTTCTCAAAGATGCTACCATATCCATGATGATGATAAGGGGTGACTGTGGTAGTGATGGTAGTAGTGTTTGTAGTAGTGGTGTTGTTGGTGGTAAAGGTTGGTGGTGGCAATAGGGATTGGGATAGCAATGGGGTTACATTCCCATAGACCAAGGGTCCAAATGACGGATTATTGAAAAAGTGTCCGACGGACCAAGGGTCCTGTAGACCGAGAGGTCCAAATATGAAGATTATCAAAACGGGTCTGAAAGACAAAAATTTGAATTTCAATTTATTTCATTCGTCACAGCAACAAAAACACAAAATAATTAAGCAAAGATAATAATTAAGAAACATTAAACATACATACATAAATACACATTACAAAGGAACCAACAGACAAACAAACATTTCATTTATGAGAATGAGAGGTCAACAAAAAGAGCTAATAGTCTTATAAAACATTGACCCCTTATGAACATACAAAAAAAAGTAAAGATCACACAACATTGTGTATGATAAAAAGAGTCCATTTACAATCAGTCTATTGGATCCTTTTCGATAATCGGTATATCAGACCCTTTCCGGTAATTGGTCTATCAGACTCTGTTTGTTAAGTGCTTCATGATCATGGTTTATTATTATTACTTTTATTTTTGAAAATCAGTTTTCCGGACCCTTTTTGATAATCAGTGTATCGGACCCTTTCAATAATTGGTCAATCAAACCCTCAGTCTATAGATTTTCCCCTGATAATGGGCATGGCGTTGGTGATGGTGATCTAATTTCAAGATCCCACTAGAACGTATAAACTTCAATGTGGTTGCTAATCTTTTTTTCTTTTTATTTATGTTCAATAAATCTTTTCTTTTTCTGTGGCTTTTTTTTCTGCAGTAACATCGGAGGAAATCTCCAAACGTTTACGAGAAAGCCGCAGAATCATCTTTCTCCTGTCACCTGAATACATGACGTACAGATTTATGAGTCACGAAGCCGAACAGTGTCTGGACATAGTCGATCAAAATAAGGAACACATACTTCCTTTGTTTCTGCGAGACGTTTTATCAGGGGTTCTCAGTGAAAGCACAGTTGTCAAACATATCGTGGACACACACTCGCATTTAGACTGGCAAATATTCGAAGATCGGACATCTGGGAATGTAAGCAGTAGCCCAACTCACAGCACTTATGTGGAAAATGGAATAAGAGTATCGAACGGGAGGTGCAGCAACTCGTGTAACAGTGCTCCAGTCACGACGGGCCTGTCGAGACAAGAAAAGCAGGTATGGAAGCTGATTCGCCTTCAGATGCCACCGAAGCCTCGAGCCAAGAGGGCGCCACCCCTAGAGAGAGGGACTAGCGACGAGATTGACGGCTTAGTGGATAACCAGGAATCTCCGAACCAGACTGAAATGAATATTGAGTTGGTGCCATCTCAGAATGGTGTCTGGAACAGTGGTGGTGTCTGGAACAGTGGTGGTGCTCTTGTGTGAATGGATTCCAGAAAGAAAAAAATATGTGCAGTACAAAAGGGTACACTAGCATCTTGCTAGAATTCAGTTGTACATATAATCAAAACTGAAACTGTTGTCTCAGAAAAAGTCTAGAGGTGATAGCCACAGTAAGTTAGTTCAGGGTGCTCTCACACTTATGGCAATTTTCAAGTAGTTTCACTTTCCAAAAATTCACTTCACAAAGTGTGATAATGTGAACGCAATCAGCCGAGAAACATTTTGCATAACTTCCTGGAAATTAACAGGGAACCTAATCCTCAATTCTCAGAGCCAAGACTAGGTAGCTGATTTATCTCTTTGTATTTTTACTTTCGGGTTTCTTCAGTAAATGCTCTAAAATCCTCTTCATCAGTATGCCTATTCCGTATTTCACAGCTGCCGTGTTGCGCTAGCTCGCGCTAACGCCATGCATACCAAAGATCCTGAAGTGCCACACTGCTAACGCGCGCTGTATCACTATCATCTTTGGTGCATACACGTACGCGCGTACGTACGTGTGTGCATGGGCAAGATCGAGGGTTTACGCCAATCTATCACAGGGTTTGGGGTGCCTATCATTTGACCTTAGGTCAAGTTATAGGCACCCCTCGAGGCAATGATAGATAAATTATCGCCTGTGTCACGTTATACAGTTTTGACCAATCAATGATGAGAATCTTTATATGAGGTATATAATACTTCCTATTTGCCTCTGCAGTGTTTTTAAAGTTCTTTTGCTTTGTAGAATGGACATTAACTGAATTGTGTAAATTTATACAAGTTTACAGTTCGGCCTCGATTATACGGAGATCTCTGTTATCCGGACAATGGAGTTATCAGTCATTGCCTGTAATTGATACACGTTTATCAGAAGTGTACACAGAATCAGCCTTGTGGGAGGTCTGTTGCAATTTGTGCATGGTCTTTGGGTTGTATATACAACAACATATGGCATGTATACCTCCCTCCAATACTGTGTTTGTACATTATCTCTCTTATCCGGCCATATCACTTATCCGGATGGCTGCTACGTGGCCCGGTTACTCGAGTTCGACTGTATATACAGTTAGACTTATTTCACATATTTATTTTGTTATGAGATTACACCACCATCTATAAATAATTCATATAATGATAAGTGGGGTATGCATGAACTCAAGTGTGTTTACTGTAGATGTGTAATTGAAATTGGTAATTCTTATACTACAAATTTTCAAGTAAGTGTTGGTGAGCATGCTGCTGCTGTAAATGAATTCAGTTTTGTTTCAATGATTACAAATTTATCAAGTAGTTGTAGTAATTGTAGTATATTATGGACAACATTTACACAGCCGTCAATTATGTGTAAAATAGGGCTTTAATTTATTACGCGCTGAATTTATTCTAATGAGATTATAATGACAATTGTTCTTTTCATATTTTCTTTGAATTTTGCTGTCCATATTTTGATATTGAAAATTATAATTTCTCTATTGATGTTTCTCCTCTACAAAGATGGATAAATATTATTATTATTGTGATTTTTCACTATAATTATACGATTGTGCAGAGATGCAACATTAGTGTAAAAATTGTTAAAAGCTTTTTATGCAATTGTCTCAAGAACAAATTTCAACAACAACAAAAAATCAGCATGAAGTGCTGATAATGCAGAGTATTGGTCGCAAAGTGCTGACCTGGAATGGGGAGCTGGCACTTCCCATCACCATGCCTGGAATAAATACAACTATTATACAGATATTTACTGGTACAGGGTGTAATATAACATTCTTTGGACCGTCAGGGAGTTATATTTTCCCCGAGGGATTATATTTTCCCAAAGTGCACAGCGCTGAGGGAAAATATAACTCACTGATGGTACAAAGATTGTTACATTACACCCCCTACCCGTTGATATCTGTCATATTACATGGCTTTAATTACGCTTTTAGTGGGTGATTTAAGTTCGGTGTTGGTAGAAAGAAAATCGTCTGCTAAACCGAGCTCAGTTTAGCAGACGATACCGATTGCAGTATCGATTGCACAACACGGAGTGACGTCACACGCATCTCATGGTGTTGGCTGAACAAATGTTACAAAAATGACACCAAATCAATACTGCCTGCCAGTAAAATTGTATGAATGTGGAAGACAAGTTACTTTGCTCTATTTCCATATGGAAGGTAAATATCAATTTGACTAATTATGCCAATTTTTAAGGGGAAAGGGTATTTTCAGTGGTTTGTGCCGCACGGTGAAGCTTTGTCCATATACAACACACACACACACACACACACACACATGGGTGTATTGAACCATAAGAGGGCGACAGACATTTGAAAATTATATTCATTTGACCAGTTGGTCAAATATGACCAGCTGGTGAAATGTTACATTTACAATCCTTGCAAACCGTATCATGTGACGAGCTGTGGGCCAATCACATCTTTGTGACTGTATAAGCCATGTAATATAAATGTATGTTGGACTTCCAAAAAATATCAAATCTCCTGCCATCAATATGTTCAAAATAATGCTACAACCGGAACCTTAATCTCAGTTTGTAAAAGATCCAACAGTATTTTCACACATTGTGTGAACTCCCTTCATTGAATACAAGTCTCAAAGAGAATTATACACAATTTTTTCTATTAATCATTGACAAATCTCTTCACTCTTGCACACGTCAGAACCATAGTCAGATCATCAAATTTTACAACCTTGCTAGAAATTTACATGCAGTCCCAAAGCTACAATTAGTTGTACCCAAAACAAAACATAAAAAAAAAACAGTGGGGGGGGGAGGGAGGGAGGAATAGAGTATCATACCCAAATGTTGCTCCTAAAATATGGAACAGTATACCCTTGAACATACAAGAGTCCTCTACAGTAAAAGTGTTCAAAAAGAGGGGAAAATCTTAGTTATTGACTTTGTATAAAAAATTAATAATATATATTTCATGTTGTATCATATTCAATATAGTTTTGATGAATATATGAATTGTACACGATGCCTTGTGCACTCTTGTAATGGATATATGCACAAAACAAATAAAAATTATTATATTTATTCTTATACAGTACTGTATTAAGGTGCTATACATTTCCAACTCAGAACTATGTAACTTATGTTCATTGTTTTCCAAGATAATAATATAAGTTAAAATTCTGCTATCATTCCAACCTTTTGTAGTAGCAAAAGAAGAGACTGTTGCTTTAAAAACCTGTTACCACTATGTTTATATTTAATGTATAAGATAATATTGTAAAAATTATGCATTTTTCAAATTATGCAAAATGAAAATATTTTAAATATATGTATTATTTTTTACGCAATAAAATGACTTTTATTAAAGCAAGATATGAATTGTGTTTATACAGTAGTATGATAATCCATTATATTTAATGGTTAAGGATACATGATGATGATAATAAAAGACTTGCAATTCGATACTTTGTCATTTGAGCTGGATCTTTCATTGAAAGTTTATCACTGTACATGTGAAGCAACCGCAAATGATCTTGGAAATACAACCTTTTGTGATGGCAGGATAAAGGGGGGGGGGTGGAGGAGTGAGGTACACCCTCCCGATTTCAGCATAAAGTTTGTATGGACAGCAGTTGTGGCTAGCAGTAGTAATTCTGTTATGTCCAGATTAGGAACCCTTTGTTGGAGGATCATCGTGTTTGCAATGTTGAGTGTGTCTGTTTGTGCTTGTGACGATGTGATGTGTGAGTGATGTGAGTGGGTGTGGATGTGTGTGTGTTGTTGTAGTGTGTGTGATGTGTGTGTGAGTGGTGATGTGATGTGTGTGGATGTGTGTTGTGTGATGTGTCATGTCTGGTGTGTTGTGTGTATTGCAATGTATGTGTGTGATGCATGTGTGTGCATGTGAAAATGTGTGATGTGTTCGTGATGATGTAATGTCTTGAATGTGTATGTGTGTGTGTAGTGATGAACTGTGTGGTGTGGTGTGTGAGTTGTGCTGTGTGTTGTGAAATATAGTGTAAGTGATGATGATACCTGGTGAAACCATGAAAAATGTGTGTGTGAATGCATGTATGCTGATGTGTAAGTGGTGGTGTGTGATGTGTGTGTGTGTGTCTAGCTGTATGGTAGCTGTGTATGTGTTGTGATGTAACAGATAAGTGTGTGAGTCGTGTGTGTGTGTGTCGTGTGTCGTGTGTGTGTGTGTGTGTGTCGTGGTCGTGTGTGTGTGTGTGTGTGTGTGTGTGTGTGTGTGTGTGTGTGTGTGTGTGTGTGTGTGTGCTTTATTTTGTCTCTCAGTGTCTTTACTCTGAGATATTTTGAGGGAGGGGATTCCATGTGCCACTCCCCCTCTAATTAGGGGCTAGATTCTTTTATTTATTTTTATTTTTTGCCGGGGTGGGGGAAGGATGTGTGAGGAGTTTTCAACAACACCCCCACATTTAACCAAGACTTTATTAGCCCCTGAATTGTATATCATTCTAGTTTGTTGGTGAAATGGATATGTGGCTGTCTTCCTCATTTCAGATAGGAAACCATATCGACTGAAGGAGACTGCTTCCTTTATGCTGGTAGCAGCAGACTATGTTGACATTTTGATGGATCCGTTACTAATTCTGTTTATCCATTAAACTGAGAGAAAAAAAATTGATTATTTGATCATGAGTTGTAATTGATGCTGTGAGAGTCCAAGGACCAGGCGCGCCGGAACACTTTTAGTTTTGGAGGGGCAAAATCTCGATGGGGGCACATTTAAAATTCTGCTATCATTCCAACTTTTTGTAGTAACAAAAGAAGAGATTGTTGATTTAAAAACCTGTTACCACTATGTTTATATTTAATGTATAACATTGTAGAAATTATGCATTTTTCAAATTATGCAAAATTAAAATATTTTAAAGATATGTATACAGTAGTGTGATAATCCATTATGTTTAATGGTTAAGGATACATGATCATGATAATAAAAAAAAAACTTGCAATTCGATACTTTGTCATTTGAGCTGGATCTTTCATTGAAAGTTTATCACTGTACATGTGAAGCAACCGCACATGATCTTGTAAATACAACCTATTGTGATGGCAGATAAAGGGGGGGGGTGGAGGAGTGAGGTGCACCCCTCCCCATTTCAGCATGAAATTTGTATGGACAGCATTATTTTGTGGCTAGCAGTAATCA
>JZLH01S0521139.1:5611-20350 GCA_001188425.1 Eucidaris tribuloides
TCACTAAATCTTGTTTCATAAAAATGGCAGATAATCTAAAATCTAATTAATTGACAAACTCCTAAATACACAAACTTGTCCAAAAACACCACTGAAAGGACATGATACTAGTAACCTCTTGGATTCCAGTATTATCATCCAGTAATCACCCACCCATATGATAGTGTATTTTATATTTCCCAGTATTTCCCGGTAAAAAGGCGGTAAATACCGGTATTTCCCGGTATTTACCGCCCGTCCGGGAAATAAGGCTACCGTCCGGGAAATATGCCAACCCTGATAATAATAATAATAATAATTATTATTATTAATAATATCATAATTTTCACAACTTTTGCATTTCTTCCTTCTTTATTTAATCCAAAGTTCTACAGGATTTCTGCTATACAGAACAGAAGCACTTTGATGTCTTTGAGTATCAAAAATTGTTTTGTTTTGTAATTTACAGTAAAATAATCCTACAGTTGGGTGTGAACAAGTACATGTACAATTACACGGGGTTTCCCCCGCCCCCTTTTACAGTTATAACACAAATAATTCTCAATTGAATTGCTATTCAAGGTTCACATACAATTACAAATAATGCAGCATTAATTTCAACACACAATAGAAAACAATTTTATTTTCCACCACTTAATAAAACTACACACATCCTTTAAGACATACATGTACATGGTACCATAGGAGCTGGTGTTGTTACTCCCCAAATAGGTGATGCACCCTGGCCAGAATATCGAGGCAAGAAAATTGAATTTTCTGACCTCTCGCTCTTTGGAAATATAAACTTTGTTGATGGGTGGTATGGGGAAGCGATCCCATCTGTTCATAGAAAGATGAAGGTATTATTTTTTTTGTTTCCTGCTTAGGAGGTGATAAAATCCTCATTTTACTGAAATCCTGTTTAGAACTTATGTCCACACTAACGTTCAATAAGTTGAGATCATTTCCTGGTATTATTTTAGCATTTTGAAAGGCAGTGAATAGTGTTGGTATATGGTGGAAAGTAAATTTCTCTCCTGTTATGTCCTTAATCTTCGATAAATACCATAAAAATCTGCTGAACCCCATCTTTGACAACATACTAAAAAAAACTAGCATTTTGGCAGACCCCGATATTGTGCTGTAGGAATTGTACATAGTTTACATACTGTACATGTATCTTCTTGGTGATCGATTAAAAAGCAAAGGGTGTACAGTATGTCCTTTGAAACAATTTTCAGTAGATTTGATGTTGTGATTTCTGCTGTTACAATAACATACTATTTAAAGGATTAATGGAAACTTTGATCAATCTAAGCTATACACTGACTTAAATGTATCTCGTCTTGTTATAGCCAAAAGAAAATATTTGTGTGAATTAAGACTTTGCAACAAAGGTACAAGGTCATCGCCGTGACCCATTTTCTCCTATTTCTTCCTCTGATTTCTGTTTGAAAATAATCTGAAAAGATCTGTCTGATTGACTAAATTTCCTAAACTATACCTGGGCTTTGAATCCGCTTTGTGTAAAACAGTAGGCCTACATGTAGCAAAATTTCTAAACTTAGCATATGTCGCCATATGGTGGGAAAGGGAGGATGAGTTTTAGGTCAAAACTGTGGTGTTGGGTTTCAGTGTCAAGATCAATGTGGCATCATGGAAACTTCAGACTCAGATCTTCGGGGAACAAGTAAATGACCAGAGGGGAAATCTAATAATTTGATATTGAAAGGAGCATTGACAATGACATATGAGGTTAGAAGTCCAGAAGGTAGGCAAAGCGAGTTATCAGAAGGTAAAAAAGAAAGAACAAAGAAAAAAGAGAGAAGTAGGAAAGAAGAAGAAGAAGAAAAAGGAAAAGAAGAAAAGAAGAAAAGAAGAAGAAGAAGAAAAGAAGAAGAAGAAAAGAAGAAAGAAGAAGAAGAAGAAGAAGAAGAAGAAGAAGAAAGAAAAGAATGAGAAGAAGAAGAAGGAGGAGGAGGAGAGGAGAGGAGGAGGAGGAGGAGGAGGAGGAGGAGGAGGAGGAGGAGGAGGAGGAGGAGGAGAGGAGGAGAGAAGAAAAGAAGAAGAAGAAGGAAAGAGAGGGGAGGAGGAGGAGTAGGAGGAGGAGGAGGAGGAGAGGAGAAGAAGAAGAGAAGGAGGAGGAGAAATTTTTAGTACAGGGTACCAAATGGAAAGGGAGGATGAGTTTTGGGTCAACACTTTGGTGTTAGGTTTCAGTGTCAAGATCAATGTGGTATCATTGAGACTTCAGGCTCAGATCTTTGGGAACAAGTAAATGACCTGAGGGGACATCTATTTTGATATTAAAGATGCACAAACATTTAGGTAAAACAAATCCAGGGTTGTTGGCAAAGAGACTTTAAAGAAGGAAACAAGAAGAACTAGAATTTCGCAGTTCTCGGCTTTCACAATTGCTATATTCAGAGAATATAAACCTGTGGGCCGCCTCACATTTCCCACTGAAAAACAGTGGAAAGATTATAAATTTAAGTACCAGAAGAAATATGCAAATGAAGTAATTAATATGCATATTTTCCATCATCTATTTGCATGGGTAACACTTGTACCCGACACGACCCACGTGCCAAGCGGCATTGAAATCGGACCATGGAAAATGGTTGAAGTTCACCTTTGTTCTTATTACCCAATCAGAAGAATTATGCAAACGAGATCATTAATATGCATATTTTCCGTCATCAGTTTGCATGGGTAACCCTTGTACCCTGCACTGCCCACATGCCAAGCGGCATCGATATCGGAGTTTGCCTTCTTGGTGAGGTTCACCTTTTTGGTGTGAAATGGTTGACAAGAGATATCCATGGATACATCCATCCATCCTTCCGTACAAGCGAAAGCTAAGTTCGCCTTCCAGCATGCTGGGCGGCCCACAACAAAGAAGAAAGAAGGAGGAGAGTTAGGAAGAACAGGAGAAGAAGAATGGGGAAAGAAGAAAAAGACATTTGAAACAAGGTTCTATCAGCAGTTGATTGTGATATTGAGATAAAGATAAACACATGTTTATGTTATCAATTTACCCTCTTTGATACTTGACCCATCTTTTTTTATAAATCCCATCATTGATGCAGTTGCCATGGTAACATGACAATAAGGGAGAGAAAGGCCCACTGAAGATGATGATAAAGAGTAAGAAGAAAAAAAGAAGAAAGGGAGAAGGAGAGGAAGGGGAGGAAGAAGATGAAAAAGGAGACAGCACTGAAAATGAAGGAGAAGACAAAGAAGAAATATAATAGGAAAAATGCAAAGGAAGGAAAAATGGAGGGGGAGGAGGAGGGGAGAAGAGGAAGAAGGAGAAGACAGATGAAGAGTAAGAAAAGAAGGAGAAGAAGTAAATGACTAAGAAGAAGGGGAAATGAAAGAGGAGAAGAAGAGGAGGAAAGGAAGAAAAAGGAGGAGGAAAAAGAAAAAAGAGGAGGAAAAGAAGAAAAAGGAGGAGAAGAAGAAGAAAGAGAAGGAGAATGAAGAGGACGGAGGGGAGAATGAGGACATGGAGTTAAAACCAGAAGGTATTAAAAGGAAAATTTTGCTGGAAAAAGTTGACCCCTGCTGAGTCTTTGACATAGTTTTACATAACTACTAGTCTGAATTTCAGACCTTCCCTGCGAAGCAGGGGCCATCCGCGGATACTGAAGACAGGTTTGGCTGTTGATTCCAGAATAATGGTCTGGCAGTCAGACTACGCACCTACTGGAGGAAACTAAGTTGTCATCACCAGAAATTGACCTTTATATTCCAGGCTTCTGTTTTGATTACTGATCTCATGGCAGATGAAATTAATCCTAACTTGTGGTGTTTTCATTACATATTACTCGTGATTAGCTGGTGGTCCCAAATAAACGCATAAATGTAAGAAAACAAACTATAATGCTGACTGAAAATGTGACAGAGACTCTGTCCTGAATTAACCCTCTTGATGTTGGGATCCGAATCATGCATGGTAGATGCATGTGTAGAATTTATTGATTCTGGACTTTGTGGTACTCGGATTTAAAGGGAGGAAATGGCAGGGGAGCTTGTTTAAATGGAAATGTTAAGCATAAAACAAAAGAAAAAGAAATTTAGAAATGTTTCAATTTCATAGCTATTGCAGTTAAATGTTTTATTCGTGCAGCATATGGAATAATAAATATATTCATCTCATTCAGAAATAGATGTATTCTTAAATATACTTTGCCTCACCCTGGCTGCTAATGAAGAGAGTGGTACTAATATGTTTTGTTTTTCATTTGTACTTTTCCCCTGAAGGATGGGGTATTTTATTTACCATTTTACACCTTCCTGAATCAAGTGTGTTAAAGGCATTGGCATGATTGTGAGAAGTCAAATATGCCTCAAGGCCCAAATGAGTTGAAACCTACACTGGCTAGAGTGTATTATCCAGTCTGGGAGAATTTGTCTTTAATTTGTTAAAGATTGTGTCATTCATTTGCACGTCAAAAAATATCTAAATGAATGAAATCAGATGAAATCATATCCAATGTGAATATTAATACAAATACACACCTCTCATAGAGACTTGGGGTGAAATGTTGAGTTTTGGTGAAAATTTGGACAGTTAAACTTCATCCTTTTCCAAATGACTCGGATGTCTTTTGAAAAAATTCATGACGTCAACATGCACGTGCCATTCCAAAATTGCCCGATCAACTGTTAGCCGAAGGTCGCGCGGAGGTTAGTCGTTTAACCAATCAGTGTGCTCTGCTGGTCTTGCGACAGTACACATAACCACGATTCGCAATTTGAGCAAAATTTAAACTCACGGAAAGAACAACATTCTGGTAACTTGTCATTATTAGTTTTTCTTATAAACAACAAATTCATGACGTATGGATCTCAAACTTTCAACACACCATTTGTAAGTACTAAACTACCGTTTGGTATTGATGATGAACTCAATGAAGGGAAGTAATGCACTTGCAAATCCCTGACACAGTCTTTAAAGGTAAATGACACGATTGGGGGTAGTCCTCAACTTGGGGTAAAAACTGTTCTAGAATCAAGTTAACTTATGCAGGGATCATACTGTGAAAATTTTGTAGTCAAAAGTTGACTCGTTTTAAAATAATCTTCATCAGTATGCCTTTTAACAGACAAATTCGTAGTGTAGCCTTCTATGGGAATTAAATCTATCGTGCCCCAATAAAATTAAACTGCTGGCCTGTTCATGCTTAATTCTCCTAAAGTAAACAAACTCAAGACAAATCCTTCCAGCCAGGAGATCCACTCCAGCTGGTGTACATTTTGGTTCATCCTACAACCAGTTTGATTTTAAAGGCATTTTTTATATCTCCCAATCATGTCACTGAGCTTTACAATGTGGAGAAATAAGCATGTTTGTATAAACTCCTCAAAAAAAGTTTGGAAATCTGAGTTTGATCGTTTACATCTCCCGTTTCATAGTAAAAATCAATGCAAGCTTGGTATCATCGGAAAGATTATTTCATTTTCTTTAAAATTATACCCTATTTGTTATGACTATACCATCAGGGAAAGGGCAGTATCTTAAATTGTGGTGTAAAGTGTAAATTGAAAAGCTGCAGAATGACCGAAGTTCGGTAAGTCACCCAATTTTTGTTGTTGTTGATGAGTGAGTTTTTCAATGTCTCTTTGGTTGTTATGCACTCTAATGTGTTGGTTTTTCACTTGATGTTGTTGTTTGCTTACTTGTGCAGGTATTTCTTTCAATCAATGTTTACATTAGAGTGCATAACAACCATAAGACGCTGTTGAGCTCCATCTCTTGATGTCATCAGTCCATTTAATTCTTTGTCTTCCTCTTGCTCTTTTACCCTCTATTGTGCCTTCTAGAAGTGTACTTGCCAGATTTCCTGCACTTCCACGAAGTATATGACCTGCATAGCGCATTTTCCTTCGCATGAGATCACACAATAAGGTTTTCTGAGTTGCAGCTATCTGTAGCACTTCGATGTTAGACATTTTCTCTTTCCAACTGATTCTCATGCACTCTCCTAAGACACCACATCTCAAATGCTTGAAGCCTGCTCTTGGTGAAATTGTTAAACTGCCGAGACTCGCATCCATAGGGCGCCACAGAGAATACATATAGCATCTTAGTAGTCTGATCTTCAGGTCCATACTGACATGTATAGCAGTATTGAATGAGCAAATGACCAGTGGCGTAGCCAAGGGGGGGGGGCGATGGGGGCGGTGCCCCCCCTAAGATTTGGCCAAAAAAAAAAACTGATATGAAGCCACCTTCATTCCTTTTTTTATCTTACTGTTGAAATATTTACAGCAATATACATCAGGCCGGAATTTATATTCATAAGCGTGGTGAGAAACATGTCAAAATTTTCGGCGCGCTCTGCGCGCAAAATTGCATCCTATATAGGTTAACAATTTTTCATGCAGATCGCGACGCAAAATTGAATACTAATATAATAACAATAATAATAACAATAATAATAATAATAATAATGATAATGATAATGATAATAATGATAATGATAATGATAATGATAATAATAATAATAATAATAATAATGATAATAATAATGAAACATTATGACAAAATTGCATGTCCCTAAGCACTTTTTAGAACAGAGATAGGCCTACAAAAGGATTGTTGTGTAAGTTAAATGTTTTTGCAGTGCCTTGCGCAGACAGTTTTTAAACAAGCCATAATACATAAGAATTTTTTGTAAATTGTTTATTTTGGGGGATTACTGTTGCCTTCAAATGTTTGAAATAGGCTGCGTACAAAAAACGTGAAAATTTTCGGCCGCTGTGGCGCGCTAAAATTTGCAATACAAAATTTTCAAAAAAGAATAGTGTGTGTGATTAGTAGTTGTTTGTAGGCATACCGTTCATAGAATTGTTCAGATTAATTTAATCAGATTGTATTATTCAGATCAATTGTCACGTAAAAGAAGCAAAATAATTATGTAGTTGTAAAGGCTGAAACGCATTTTTGTTTCCTTTCCTCGGAGGGAGGGGGAAAACCAAAATGGTTTTTTTTCATGTGTTGCATGGTGAAATTTTTTATGATACAATTATATGTTTGGTTGTATAAACATGCGATTTTTTTTGGCCTCGCATCGCTCGCAATCAGCTCTGCATATTAGAGCTTTTAGGCTATATTTTCCCGTACGGGGCCATCATCAGGACATTTTTTTTATTCTTATCTTCCGGGACTTAACTTGTCCTAACATAACAATTGATCTTATAAGTTGATTTGTGATTGTTTCTGTATTGAAATTAGAGTATATAAAATATATTGACTAAAAAGAAGTGATTTTGCACTAAATGGGTCAAATAGTCATGATAAAAGCGAAAGGAAGTATTTACGTAGAGCTTTCCACAGTACAGTCGGATCCCGCCCGCGAAGGGACCTTGTCGCATTGCGCCTGTTATGTAGGCACTATATTGAGCACAATTTTTTTTGTGCCCCCTCGTATTTGGAAAATCTTGAATCCGCCCCCCCCCCCCCCGCCCCCCCCCCGGGTTCGCGCCCTGAATATACTGCCTTTTCTTATCACATAGGATGTTTTTAAGTCGATAAAACATGCCAAAAACACGCACAAAATCGCACAATAATTGCATCAAAATTCCAAAAGCTCTCACCGTCGGGACGGGGGGGACGACCCCCCCCCCACACCCTCCCCCCCCCCTCGCTCGCTCGGGCTAGGTCGCTTCGCTCCCTCGCATATTCCGCCCCCCATAAGATCGAATCCTGGCTACGCCACTGCAAATGACCCTGATAGAGATTGAACTTGTACAAATCTACACAACAAATTTCACTGTCGCAACATCTTCTGATGATAATTTTACAATAAAGAAGAAATATTTGACCTTGCCATTTTCACAGCAAAACCTTTAAAGTATACTTCATTCTGTTCTATTGAAAACTCTTTAAGATTGTAATGATGGTGCATGGTTTCTCTCGAATCCTGTCGTTGGACTAAGCATTTTTTTTCACATTCATAATCGGGGAGAGTTGACGCTGGTATCAAAACCATCAAACAATATACGATGTTGCGATAGAAATACATATATGCATTGCATTTACATACACGTAATTCAACTTTATGTTTATTTGATTCCATTTATAAAAAAAGGACAACACCACTCATATTTACTCTGAAAAAGTGATCAAAATACAATTTACAAAAAAAAGTCAATGACTTGGATATGATTAGAATTTAAAGCAAAATTCAGCAAAACATAAATGGAATCAAGGTAACTGTAATTAAACCAATATTGGTTCTGAATTCTGTTGAGACCGTTGCCCTAATTTTAGAAAAAAAATACAAACATTTGCATAAAAAACTATGCCAATATAGTCCATAAATACAAACTACAGTGCTTGTACATTAGGATGAATTACAATTACAAAAACAAGAAAAAAAGTATATAAATCAGGACATAGGGGAGTGTGGAATTTTAAAGATAGAATGGAGGGTTAATTTAAGCCACTGGCTAACATTTACCAACATTAAAAAAATCTGAGCTACATGATTCTCCATGCTAACAGTAACTTTGACAAGGTCTAAAAATGAAGTCCTGAAAGAATTGCATTTCAAAATGATTAGTGCTTTAAAAAAGTGAAAATCATAAGTTGACCGAATTCATGCACCTGCCCATTTCCTCCCATAGACTTACCGTGTGTGGATCTAGGCTATTTTTTTACTCACCCCGAGTACTAATTGTATCCCCCGAACTGTGTTCGGCGGATACTATGGATTTGGCCTCGTCGCGCCGCGTCCGCCGCCGCCGCAGAGCATTTCCTTCGTGATCGCCTTCTACCAGCTGATCATTTCTTCTCCGATCATCTTCAAAATTTGGGTATGAATTAATATCGTAAGCGAAGACCGCTATTGTTTTGGTTGTGCGCCCTCGCTTGGTCCGTACTTTGTACACAAAAAGCGTACATTTTTCAGGGCTCTGCTTCGCCGTGTGCCTGCATAGCTCGCCGCATTTCTTGACGAATTTTTTCAAATTTGCGTGTGTACAGTGTATCATAGTCATACTCTAGACACCTATAAACTTAATGGTGATGCCCCCGCCACATGTTCCACCTTTTACAGGTCAAAGCGTCAACCTGATCAATTACTTTGTTGTTACCCAAAGATTTATTCAAACTTGCTGTATGGTTATGGGTGTCTTTAATGTAGGCCACATTAGTTTCCGGTGATGCGCCCTCGGTGTTCCGACTGTCTGCCACCTGTCACATTACTCTTATATGATTCTATCGCCACATTTCGTGTCGATTTTATTCAAACTGCTTTAGGAGTTTATTTGCCGCGCCCGGCAGGCGGCCTCTGCTCCGCGTGTCATTCTGCAAACATAGTTCAGTGGACAGCGCCCTCATTGTTCCGACATTTATAGAGATTCTTCTGACGCTTCACTGCCTGCAGTTCTTCTCGATCATCTTCAAATTTGGTATGAATGTGTATCTATGGTAAAGTGAATGTCTATGTTTTTGAGGTGGCTGTGTGCTCTCGTGCCGCTCCGTCTTTCTACACAAAACAGTGACATTTTTCAGTCTGCTTGTTGCCTCATACTGGCGACATTTCCTGAGATCCTTTTTCAAATTTGGTGATGTAATCTGTATCATGGTCAACTCTAGGCACACATATAATTTCGTCATTCCTACCCCAATGCTTCGCACCTTTTACAGGCGTCAAGTCAACCTGATAGTTCTTAAATTGCCAAAAATGCTTATTTTTCAATACTTTTTGGTACTTCAAAGATTTTATTCAAACTTGCTGTGTAGGTGTCATGGTGGTATTCTACATGTAGCCACCCATTAGTGTCTCTCGGTGACAGGCCCTCAGTCGTTCCGACTTGGTCCATTCACATCACTGCTCACCATGATTCTATCGGCCAGCATTCTAGTCTTGTCGATTTTATTCAACTTGCTTCTGAAGGTTTATGGGGGGGGGCGGTTCATTTTCCCGTAACAATAGTTCCTCATGACAATGCCCTCATGGTTTCGAACTTTATAGGATGCCATGTCATCATTTGTAATTTTCCTTGTGGGGGGGGCTGAAGGACGGCGTGTCGCGGGATTACATCTGCTCGAAGGGTCGCCCCCCGCCGAGTGCCTCTAGTTGTTTATTCATTCATATCTTGCCAGTGGCAGCATAAATTTCCAAACTTTTGTATTCTAGGGTGTTTACTTGTCCATTCAAACACTACTATGTAGCTCAGATAGCAAAGTTTGACTATGTTTTAATTTGAAGCTCCAGAATGTTAGCCTATTACTTTAAGATTGAGCTAACAAGAATTATTCAAAGATGAGCAGGAAAGAATTTTATTAGGGAAGGAATATCCAGTTGTCTACCAACTTTTTAATTATTTTATCTTTTTTCCTTTCAGCTGATCTTTGCAAAAAGGTCAAGTGCAAGAAGCCGAGGGGGGCGTGGTGCCAAGTGGTGGAGGTGGGCGGGGTCCCCAAGGCCAAGTGCGTCTGCCCCCAGACCTGTGAGGGGGAAGCCGAGAGCCCCGTCTGTAGTGTGTTCGGCAAGCAGTACGACAACCTCTGCGAGTTCCACAAATACGCCTGCAAGAAGCGGCGCACCATCCCCATCGCCCGCCACGCAGAATGCATCGGTAAGAAATGTGGACTCGATATGACACTGTATAAATACCCCCGGTTTTACTCAGATTATATTCGGATGGGGTTTGCCGCTGAGAACTTTGAACCCACACCCACATCTAAGGGTCCTTTTACCGTAAATAGGCACCCATGTATCTGAGAGTTTGAAAAATTTTTGGGCGCAATTTGAAAAATGGGACCCATGTTTAAGGATTTTTTTTTAATCCCCGGGATAAATACAGACCAGGGTTGGCAATTTCCCGGGAAATACCTGTATTTCCCACCCAGGTGGGAAATACTGGGAAATACTGGGAAATACTGGGAAATACTGGGAAATACTGGGAAATACCTGGGAAATACTGGGAAATACTGGGAAATACGTGGGCAATACCTAGCCATGTACTCTTAAAGTTGTACAAGGTCAACTAAGAAGGCCATAATGCAGTTCATTTGGGCTCTTCTTCCACAAAACCATCTTGAACTGATAAATTTCAGATGAAAAGACTCTGAAAAACTTCTTTTCAATTTTGATAATTTAATTCAGTGTTATTTCACATACTGTCCAATACATACAGTATTATACTGTACATTATTGAGGTGTTATGTTGTGGGGTGCAGCCCTCATCTTGCTGAATAGACAGGGTCAAAATCAACATCTGTCAATGGGATGTGCTATTTTAAGTGTTCTGGATTTATGGAGCAATTCAGATATTTGCAGACTGAAATGATTGAAAAAAAATTTCTAAAATAAAAGCAGGTGATTTTAAAATTTCCATACTTTTAGTATTGATTTGGCTGTGTAGAAAATTTGTCCCACCAATCATAATGAGTTCCTTGTTCCCCACCATCACTTAAGTTAGTTTTTTTGTTGTATTTTCTGTTGAATCACACTCACTAAACAACAATCTCTACATTTTTGAGTTATTATCCTTCAAGAAATAACTTTTTAATAGTATTTCCCAGTATCTCCCGGTATTTCCCGTTTTTGTCGAAAATAGCAAGGCGGTATTTACCGGTAAATACCGGTATTTACCACCCGGTATTTACCGCCCGGTATTTACCGGTAAATACCGGTATTCACCAGCCGGTATTTACCGCCCGGTATTTACCGGCCAACCCTGATACAGACCTCTATATGCATTTGTAGTCCCATATATTACTATAGACATTTGATTATCATTATCATGAATACATGTATATATACGTATGAAAGTGTACTATTTTGCATGACTGCATAAATAACCATTTTGAAGTTTGAATTACATGTACTGGTATTCACACAGTATATACATTTAGGATTAAAGATACATGTAACTAAAATTTTATCAATTCACAAATTTGACGATGAATAAATGAATTGAAGATAAACTGTAAATATGTATGCAGTTGAATATACAATTCTGAAAATATAAAATAAAAAATATAAGCAAAAAATACTCTGCTTATTTAACAAGAATTGTCCGTGTTTGAATGTGACCTGTCACCACAAAACGATCAATAAGTCGCAATGGAAGGTTTTGTGTAAATGTGGTAAATAGTCGAGATCGGTTACGAAAGTTGATTCTGAGATTCTGATATTTTCTTCAAATACATAACACTCATCTTTTATATGTTCAAATTTGAGGACCTGAAGCGATTCAGAAGTATGACTTTTCTTGAATTGAACTTCCACCATGTTTTTGCGGGAGCTTGCAAATTTGGCAGATTTTGATCTTCGTATCGTGAAATTAACCATAATGTAACCCAAAATATAATTTCTTTTTATCCAACATCTTCTAGTCCCCCCTGTAATAATATTGGTATCACCACAAAGCTTCTTCTATGAACTATTCATTGACTGTGAATGTAAGAGTCAAAGGTGGTTGTCCAATCCACAGTTCTCGTTTGGAAAGTGACTAGTTTCACCAAGTTTTCTACTGAACAGTTATCAATGACCTCCCATTTCGCACGATTGAGCACTATCTTTGCATCCGTTTTCTCCACTTTCCTGATTTTGGCTTAGGTGATAGTCCATACTTGTGAGTGGAGTTTTAAATTGGGTGTGCTTCGTCCATCCTAGACAAATTATACATCATTTAACCCTTTGTGCACGAATGTTGCATCTGTGCACAATTGAACAATTGTAATGATTATTTTTCTTCTTCACCTTCATACAGGAGACACGAAAAATGGCTAGTGTGTTAAG
The DNA here is from genome assembly GCA_001188425.1 of Eucidaris tribuloides. Classification (NCBI taxonomy): domain Eukaryota; kingdom Metazoa; phylum Echinodermata; class Echinoidea; order Cidaroida; family Cidaridae; genus Eucidaris; species Eucidaris tribuloides. The sequence continues at coordinate 18,358 of JZLH01S0521139.1, forward strand.
TAACATACAAAGAAAAATTACCATTTTGTAAATGGCAATTAGGAAAGCAAAATTCAAAGAAAATATGACAAAGACAATTGTCGTAATTATCCCCTCAAAAAAAGCAAATCAGCATGTAAACGATTTAAAGCTACAACTTTCTACTTTAAGACTGTATGTCAACTACAATTTATTTTCTGACATATGGTGCATTTTGTGGTGACAGGTCACATACATGTATGGTGTTAAAGCTCCTTTTTGAATACAAACTTTTAGGTTGCATTCTGAAGAGCTAGTTTTCTTTTTAAAACAACTATTTTTTTCAAACTTGGTATACTTCCAGCCTCTCAGGAACCTTGTACCAACAGTGAATACAGCCAGTGTCCCTTCCTTTCAAATAATTTTCTTCAAACATGGTATACTTCCAGCCTCTCAGGAACCCTGTACCAACAGTGAATACAGCCAGTTTCCCATCCCTTCAAATAATTTTCCTCAAACTTGGTATACTTCCAGCCTTTCAGGAACCCTGTACAACACGTGGATACAGCCAGTTTCCCTTCCTTTCAAAATAATTTTCCTCAAAGGATCTATACTTCCAGCCTCTCAGGAACCCTGTACAACAACTGAATACAGCCATTTCCCATCCCTTCAAATAATTTTCCTCAACTGGTATACTTCTAGGCTCTCAGAAACCTTGTACCAACAATCAATACAGCCAGTTTCCCATCCTTTCAAATAATTTTTCTCAAACTCGGTATATTTCAGCCTCTCAGGAACCCTGTACCAACAATGAATACAGTCAGTTTCCCATCCCTTCAAATAATTTTCCTCAAACTTCTAGCCTCTCAGAAACCTTGTACCAACAATGAATACAGCCAGTTTCCCTTTCCTTCAAATAATTTTTTGTCAAACTTGGTGTACTTCCAGCCTCTCAGGAACCCTGTACCAACAATGAATACAGCCAGTTTCCCTTCCGTCTCCTTGAGTGGTTCATGCACCTGCGAGAGGTCGACGAATTCGGTCAACTGAACCCCAACAGGCGCATCCTCTCCCTGACCACGGAGGAGAAAGAGAGCGTAGCCATGGTGGGTAAAACTGAAATGTATCGCTTGTTTTATAAAAAAATAGTGTAAGCAAAAAGTGCTATCTTTGGCAGTAAGAAAATATTATGACGTGATGCTTACATCAAGGTCAGTGTTATAGTCTTAGCTTTCAAATGCTGTTTGTTCTGTTCAATTTGCTTGTTTTAATTTTGAAATATATTTTGTTGACAACGACAGGGTAAAATGACAAATGTGCCACTTTACTATCAAAGAGGGCAGACCACTTAAGTAAAAGAGACACAGCTGCAATTTTACCCTTTTCTTGTTACCTATCTCAAGATTAAAACAAGAAAATTGAACAGAACAAAAAAGTGGCATTGGAAGGCTTAGGCCCGATTTACACCAAAAGGCCGGCCTGAGGCCGGCCTCGGGCCGGCCTAAATTGGAGGCCCGAAGCTCGCAATTTTGTGCATTTACACCAAATATTAGGCCGGCCCGAGGCCCCCTTTCTAAAACTCGCCGCATTGTGTCTCCCTATATTAAGAAATCAGTATTTCTTTTGTGTGCGATTCATAATTGCAGTACATTCAACCTTCGCTCTTAAAGAGTCGATTAAAAAAGATGTTGGAATGAGACTCTGAAGTAATAAACAGCAATATTTTTTTTTACAACGTGTAATGTTGATGTTGATACAACATAATGCAGTTCGTACAACTGTATAAAGACAAAAATGGATACTTATAATGGATTCATGTATTTTGTTGTCCATTTTTCAAATTTACGATGGTTGGTTTGATTCACGGTTCACCTGCACGCTACATACACCGGAAGTAAGATCCGCGCCCCGGGCATTGTTTGGGCATTGTGTATTATGTAACAGCACCGTATCGTGTGATAAATTGGAGGCCCGAGGCCTCCTTTCCATTTACACCGAATATAGGCCGGCCCGAGACTACCTCCAGAGGTGGTCC
>JZLH01S0521195.1:0-15818 GCA_001188425.1 Eucidaris tribuloides
AAACAACCTGCAGACAAGTAGTCTTTTACCGAGGTAGTAACTATCCATGTAGGACAATACAGCACTCTTTATGCAATGGGGACAATAGTGAAACACTTCACAACCCAGACTATTTGAGTCTGAAACAAAGACTATACAATTTGATACACAGATTCATAGTGTCAAAACATTTTATTTTAATTGTATTTTTCATTACTAAAAGACTAATTATACGTAAAAAAAATATGTTCAGTGTAAATTAATATTTTTACTCAAAATTATGTTACAAATGATTTATATCATAAAAAAATTGTGATTTCGAAAGAAAAATAGAAGTCAGACGATTGAAAAAGCTTGCTGGCAGTTTTCATTCGCTGATCCCCAGTCAAGTATTGTGGCTACGCCGTATGTGTACCGATGAACATCGATGATGGGTGCAGCATCGAGGTAAAATTTTTGAACACCTTCACTAAGGCAACGAGGGACGCTGAAGAAAACCACCCCGAAAATTCGGGGTTTGGAGATAGGGGTATTTCTTTCATATTTATGTTTTTACTAATGCGTAGATTGATCTAGTGAATTTTTAAGGGGCAATGTTAGGAGAAATAAGGGGCTCATTTTTTCTGCGTTGGCGTGGATGAGTGTCTGCCTTGCGTGCCCTTTTCCCCGATTTTGGCGATTTTGATTCCCTTTTCAATGTACGCGCGTACATCGCCCGACCGTGAAAAACAACCCTTTTTACGCGTTTTTTCACACGCGCATGGTGTACACCTTGTAATGACACTGGCCCCCCTGCTGGGGCCTCCATTTTTCCGTTTTACAAAATCAAAATTCCGTTTTTCAAATTTGCAATTTTCCGCGATTTTCCGCGTTACTCAAAATCGTGCATATAAACGCCCATATATAGTGCATAATATGTGCATGATTACAACTCGGGATCAGTGAAATGAAGCATCCGTGGTCATGGTAGTGTCGAGACGGCCGGCAGAGAGGCCTGCAGCATGCAGGAGAGGGGTTTGCTAGGGTCATTAATAAAGTTACTTGAATGCTTGGTAGTGGTATTATTTAGTTATAGAATCATTTTAACATTAGACATTTTGATATTTGTTTATTTTGCAATTTACTACCAATTTTAAAGTTATTACTTCAGCATTTCCATGATTTCCCATTTTCCGCGTTACACTTCCCATTTCCGCGATTTTTCTCCGTTTTCCGTATCGCGGAAAAATGGAGGCTTTAGAATAAAGTCTTATCTTAATTAGGCTAGCAAAGCTAAGCTAGGCCCAAAACTAAGGCTGGCTAACGGTAAATCTAAAATATCAATTTACAGAGCTGCCAATCTCCGTGAATGAAATTGCATGAGACTAGGCCAATGATATAATGAAAAGGTCCAATTGCGTGAGATCACATAGAAATGCATGCAAAATCAAACAAAATATTGGCGTGAGAAAGGGCCAAAATGCGTGAGTCTCGTGCTCATTGTGTGAGAGTTGGCAGCCCTGATTTAATAATATAGTCCATTTTGTTTTGTATTTTTGCCAGGAAATACCTCTGTACCAGTGGCTAACTGTGGTAAAGTCCAGTACTATGCACAACCCAAACAAGACATGAAGTTTTCTGACTACCTGAAATACTGGAAACAACACATCAAACTGGATCACAACTCAAAGGAAGGCTGCTTGTACCTCAAAGACTGGCACTTTACTAGGTAAGTATACTTGACTGATGGTACATTCATAGTCCTGCCTGCTAATTAACCAGTTGGCTGAAACCAGATGTGCTCTGTGCAAACTCTATGGGATTTTCAGAATCTCGGAGGCAACAGGTTTAAAATAGAAAAGCTGGTGTGAGTCATAATTAAAGTTTTTCTTTGATCAGATTTTGCATGAAATCAAGCCGATTTTGGGCAATCAATTGTGGACTTGTAAATATTCAAAATTTTGGGGGTATCCGGGTATTCAATGACTATACATAATTTCATGTTTTTAATGTGATTATTTTTAATTCTTAATTTGACCATTAAAGTAGGAGCTGTTGTGATAAATTTTGTCACAAGACTTGCAGCACACAACATAATCTTAAATGTACTTTCAACATCTGCATCAAAACAGAAAAATGCAAATCATTTTGATGCTTTTTTAGCAAGGATTTATATCTTCATATTCCAATTACAACGTGACAACAACACATATTTGGGCACTGTGAGAGATACTGTACCTCTTACTTTAATACTGACTAGTTCTGGATAGGCAGTTGGACACCCTTTTCTGTGATAAGTCATTGGTTAAAGATTTTTGTTAGTATTGTTCATGTTAGGGTGTGGAGGTTTGGAGAGGGGCATATAATACAATGCCTGGAGGACTTGGAATATACCATCAATTGTTACTTTACATTTCTTATAAAGAAATAAACCCAGATGTTTTTCCCAGTATGACTTTAATTGAAAACATATCAAAGTGTATTACTAATTTTAAAATTAGTTAGAGATTAACCTCAAATGCAGAGGGATAAATGAATTTATTTGAATTTGATGCATGAATGTTAATGAAAGTTTTTTTGTCATTGTTTTTATGTATTCAAGTGTAACCTGTTAACAATCTGCATTTTCTGTTTGTTGGTAGAGCATTTCCTTGCTACCAGGCGTACACAACCCCCATTTATTTCTCTTCCGACTGGCTGAATGAATTCTGGGACAGGAGGACAGATGGAACTGGAGATGATTATCGTTTTGTATACATGGGACCCAAAAATTCTTGGTAATACTTTACTTACGAATTACAGTATTCCATAAAAATTCAATAGATCTATCTGATCACTAAATTCCTTACTCTTGACATAACAATGGTGTCTTGTTTTGTTTACATTTGACCAAAAAATTCTTGGTAATACTTCGCCTACAACTTACAGTATTCCATTAAACTTTAATAGATTATCTGATCACTAACTTCCTTACTCTTGACATAACAAAGGTGCGTATTGGATTGCAATACTGATGGAACTGCTAACTCAAATTTCTGCAAGTGATATTAACGAGCATTCTTTTAGTTTTTCAAGTCATCTTTGGTTGATTAAAGCTAGCCTGATTGATAGAAATCTGGCAGGCAGGTTCCAGATGAAACAAAAAGAATGATTGTATTCGAGAAAAATTACTTCTAACACATAAAAGAAAAATATAGAATAGCAACAGCCACATGCATAATTCAAATTTGGGGAAATATACAGAAAGTGCATTAGAATATCTTTATTACTTATGTAACTTAATTAACTTAGAACTTGTGCCCGTCTTTAAAGGTTCACAGTCAAGGAGAGGTTGAACTGATGTTTGTTTTTGATATGCAAAACATGGATGATATTAAAGGGCAGTGACATGATTGGGAGAAACAAAAAAATGCCTCTTGAACCAAAGTGGTTGAAAGATATATCAATGGATACACCTGCTGGAGTGTATCTCCTGGCTGGCAGGATTTATCTTGAATTTGTTTCCTTAAGCCGAATCGAGCACGAACATACTAACATTTTGTTTCTCTCGAGCCCCGATAAAAGTACATCCCATGGAACAGAACAGATATGTCTGTCTCAAAACATCAAGATGGAAGTTATTTTAGAACAAGTCAACTTTTGACTACTAAATTTTCACAATAGAATTCTTGCACAGTTTACTTGATTCTAGAATAGTTTCACCCCAAGTCGAGGACTACACCCAATCATGTCATTTACCTTTAAACAAGAACTATGTCTTAACAATACATGAGTCAAATATTGATAACTTGCATTAGTGCAATGGCAATTTACAAGATAAAAATGATCACAGTGTTCTATCACACAAACGACAGTGTTTTAAAATTGCATCATGGGAAACAATATTTATGGTATGAGTCAAAGGAGAGCACTCGTGCACTCTCATTATAAAAACACTTATATAACAAAATCTTGTTGTATTAAAAAGATTTTTTTTGGCCCTAAGTGTCAAAATTTCTTTGTACCTTACTTTTTTGCAACCATGATATAAAAATTTTTGTGTTAAAGGCAAAGTTTGCCCTGATGTCAAGTTGGTTTTAAATCAAAGCAGAAAAGTGAGAGAAACATATTTATGAAAGTTTAGGGAAAATCCACCAAAGAACAACAGAGTTATGAAGTTTCAAAGTCTTAATTTTGTGACATCACATACGAGCACCTCTCCATATGTCATGTGATATAAATTCCATAAAAGCATGGTTTTCTGAGAAATTTGAAAAAGATTTTACCTGTGCGTTCAATATATTATCGAAAACCTTATTTCATAAAGGCTTCTATAAAAAAAAATTCAATTATCATGAACCATTAAAATTGGCAATTTATGGAATTTATATTCAGTGATGTGCGACTCGAGTCCGGTCTTGGACTCGAGACCGGACTCGAGTCTGTTTTTGCCGGACTCGGTCTCGGTCTCGGACTCGAAGGTTCATGACTCGGTCTTGGACTCGGACTCGGGACCTGTGACTCGATGACTCGGCATCGAGTCCGGCTCGAGACCGGGGCATATTGGCGCTATACTGCAGTTGCCGAAACTGAGTTTCGTATCCAAACGGATATCTCAGGTTCCATTCGTAGTACATATTACACGTGATGTGCGTGTACATACACACCACTTTACACTACACATACACAATTTGCTGCCCAATCAATCAATAAAATTGTATCTTCTGAACAAACTAAAGAATGATGAAGCAAAAATGTGAAATTTGTTACTGCCGCTATTTACATTTCCAATGAATACCAACTTTAGCAAGCTCTTTGAAAGGATGATAGTACCTCTCAACTTTTTTAAATGTATCAAGTACTGTTGATCTCCAAATTTATTATTTAATTTCTTTGAAGATGTTTGGTAAGATTATGGGAACTCAAGTTACAGACAGTTATGTGTGGCTGAATTACACTTTTATGTATTAGTTCACCCAATCTAGCAAAATATTTTCTCATATTACATTTCCACATATTGAAGGTTTTGTGAGATTTTTGCTTACAGAACAAGGAGGGTGTTGACAAACAAGTGAAAATGTTACTGAGTGATTGATGCTGCATTTTACAGACACAGATACAAGGGCTTTCTTTATAAACTACATGTAATTTTAAAACTAAAGTAACTACATACTATCGTCTTGTAATTATTTTGTGGGTTTGTTATCTTTTTTGATATTGAATGAAGTGTTGATTCATTTGAATGATTCTTTAGTAAGTAGGTCCCTACAGATTCTTTGAATGAGATACTTGTTTCTAATTAATTAATATGTAATACATTTGCACATGTGCCGGACTCGGACTCGGACTCGGACATGCCGGACTCGGTCTCGGACTCGGACTCGAAGGTTCATGACTCGGACTTGGACTCGGAAAGGCCGGACTCGGACTTACTGGACTCGGACACATCACTGTTTATATTACACGACACATATTGGGAGCTGCTGGCATGTGACGTCACAAAATTAAAACTTTGAAACTTCATGACTCTGTTGTTCTTCGGTGGATTTTCCCCAAACTTTCATTAATATGTTTCTCTCATTTTTCTGCTTGTATTAAAACCAACTTGACTTCAGGGTGAACTTTGCCTTAACTGAATTCCTGTCCCGAGCAGTTTGTTATAACAAGAGTCAATTCCATTTTAACACAACACATATTCTATACATGTCATGCTTTCCAGGACACCATTCCATGCAGATGTCTTCAGGTCCTACAGCTGGTCGGCCAACATCTGCGGCCGCAAGCGCTGGCTCCTCTACCCACCCGGTCAGGAGGACCATCTCAGGGACACGCTTGGAAACTTGGCTTACGACGTAACCTCAGCAGAGATCCGTGATGCCAAGAAGTTCCCACAGTCTCACAAAGCAAGCAGACCCCTAGAGGTCATACAGGAAGCTGGAGAGGTCATCTTTGTGCCCAGTGGCTGGCATCACCAAGTTTTCAATTTGGTAAGGCCAAAATAAATTATACATTGGTTTCTGGTAACAGGACCCCGCAAACAATAGGTCGAAAGGTGGGGGGGCAAAAATTATTGGAAGCAAAAATTTTATCTTAAGAAATAAATTTATTCTCAGAAAAAAAAATTAATAAAAAAAAATGCCCCATATTTTGGTTTATTTTTCATGAAAGGATTATCCGGGAAAATTTTGTTAAGTTTTAACACGCACGGACAAACATTTTATTTTCCTCTAAAGGCCATAAAATTTACCGAGTCATGGCTGCTTTGTCAGGTCGGTAGGGTTACCGGAAACATAAATTTCATTTACATTCAAGTTGCTTGGAGATGTTACCGTGTTGAATGTTTATTCTGCATTTCCAAACTTCCTTTTCTTCAAGACAGGAATTTCCTACTTGCCGTATTAGATATCTTTAGCGCTTTATGTAAACAACAACAAAAATAACATAGCATAAATGGCTTTTGGTTGACATAGTCTAAATATTTGAGTGCGCTTCCCGCCCCCCCCGCCCTCCAAAAAAAAAAAAAAAAAAAAATAATAAAATAATATAAATAAAAATATAATAGATAAAATAAGAAAAAATAAAAAAAAAAGCAAATATACACCACAACATAATGACTATTTTTAAAACGTTCACTAGATCTAGTCAAGTTTTGGTGAGTGTAAGAAATCTCACTTTCAAAGTATTTGTTCTAGCTTAGTGGCATATGATTTTTTTTCATTTATTTCTTTTTGACAGATATTCTAACGCAAGTGTACAATAATTTAAAACAATACTGTAAAATGAATACAAATGATATAGGAAATGTAATATACAAACTGTAACACTTTTCAGTTTGACTTGAAGTTATGTAGATACTAGGATACATGTGACCCATACATTTACAAAAAATAGAAGGTATTCCTAAACATTCAATTGTGCAATAAATGTCACTTTGCTTAACGCCTAAAAAAGGCTTAGGGGGGGGCGGAATCCGCCCCCGCTAGACTTTCCGCCAAAATGTCGCGCGATGCGCGAAGCAGTTGCCAAGCGTTTCATGACTTTAATCTCTCGAATGTGGCACATCTTTGCAGACCAATTTTGCGCGGACGTCGCGTACACGTTCCCAAGTTACGTAACATTTTGCTAAGCTTGCATGTCACCCCAAAAATCGGCTCAAAAACGTGCATTTTGCTGTACTATTATTCAATGTGATTGTATTTCAGCCAAATTCACAAATGTTGATTATTTATTGCTTGTATTGTTTGATAATTAATTAATTTTTGTGCTGTTATGACCACAAGTGTCCCGACAAATTTCATACAAAAAATCAATAGAACAAAACGGATTGAAATAAACAAGAAATACATAGAAATTTGAAAATAAAATAAAATACATGAGCCAGAATAATCAATTTTGATCAGGATTTTTTCAAGTAAACGTTGTAAGAATGCTTAAAAGAGTGTCGCAGACCGCAAAAATTAGTCAATTTTGGGAGCTTTAATTAGTGATATAACAGCTTTAATTATGATTATACGCATAAATAGCATAATATAATTGATAGGAAATTAATTCCTGGTAATTAACTATACGTCCTTGTAGATTAACGTGTATGGGTAACGCGTGCGTGCCGATTTCGGGCGGATGCGCACGATGCGACGGCGAAGATTCGGGGGGGGGGGAGGGGGGCGGGGGGGCGGAATCCCCACCGCCTCCCCCCAGCATATACCATAGCTATAAAAAGCCCAGCCTGAATTAGGGTTAAAGAAATGCATAAAGATTTCATTCATTTCATGTACTAATTTGAGGGTTTCTGTGAGTATTGCCTGCAATCAACAATTTACACATTTGTGCATATCATGAATTCACATGTACAGTAGATATTTAAAACAAACTACTTTAATGTTACTTTATAGTATTTATAAATGATGGAAATTTTCTCCTATTATGTTTGTTTTTCCAGATACATGTAGACCTGTATCAATATAATCAATTAATCCCCTGAAAATCACATGTGCTGAAATACTTCTGATTGTGAGAAGTTAATAAACAAAATGTCAGGGGCCTCCAACGTTTTTGCCATAGAAATGTGATATATTATGTGCTTGCTGATAATTACAAATCACAATATGTCATTCTGAAAAAAAAAGATCAATAGGTTTGATTTTTTCTCTTATATCTGTCATGACAGTACCATAAATTGTACTGTTGTCTCCTTTATCTGATGAAAAATTTGTCTGGTTGATGAAATTATACTCTGGCTTTAATTTTCATCATGAATGTAAAGATCAACAAGAGCAATTCGGCTGCGCGCAGCCGATGGGGTATGCCTCCGCACCCCCGTCCAATTCCAAAATTTGAATGTACGGGGCATCGTAACCTTTGACCGTTCAACTCTGAAATCTCATCTATGCCCCATAATACATACTTTACCCAAATTACATCAATATTCGATAAGCCGTTCTCAAGTTATCGTGATAAAGATATCAAGAATGGGTCCTCGTGACCTTTGACCTTTGACCCTTAAACCCGCCAAACTATGATCAGTTCATTGGTACGATTCCCCGTTAGGCAAAATGTCCTGTAGTACTTCTGTGGTAGCTTCTGTGTAGGCTGTGTCGTCCGTCCACAACATTACGTGGGGCAGGACAGTTAGAACGCGATTACAGAAAAATTACCACAGGAATTGGACACGGACGTGTATGTACTCCTGTTTTACAATTCTGCGGTACTGTCCCAAAATTACGCGGGCAGGACTGTGGTACTTCCTGTAGTAAATGCTGTGGTACTTACCATACAGAGTACTACTAGGATTTTTTGTTAGGGAATTCATAACACTTGCTACTCTTTTCATTCAAGCCCAGTTAACAATGTACATCAAATATCCGATAAGCCGTTCTCATGTTATTGTGGAAACTTTAAGACACTAAAGTATGGAGCCTTGTGACCTTGGACGCTTTGACGCTTTTTAACCCTGAAATCTGATTGTTTCGCAATGTGTTTTTTTTTTTATGGGTACTATAATACATACTTCACCCCAAGTAACATCAAAATCGGACCAAGGCATTCTTAAAGTTATCAAATGGTAAATGAGGGCCGCAAATCAGACATCTATCACTCCTCGTGACCTTTGAACCTTTGACTTTCAACTCCAATAATCTATTCAGTTCATTGGTGCCATATAATACATAACTTCACCCAATTACATTCAAATCGGCAACATGGCCTTCTTAAGTTATGCGTGGTAAGCGAGCCGAAATCAGAACATGTTTTAGGCCCTGTGAACCTTTGACGCTTTGACCTTTTCAACCCAAAATCTAATCAGTCCATTGTTGCATCCATAAAGCATACTCACACAAGTTGCATCAAAATCCACAGCGCCATTCAGCAAAATTCTAGCGGTTAACGATCCCAATCAGACATACCTTTAGGCCGTGGTGACCTTTTAACGCTTTGAACGGCTTTCCAACTACAAAATCTTATCAAGTTCATTGTTGCGTCATCAATACATAAACTTCACCGCAAGTTACATCAAAATCCAACTTTGCCATTAAAAAGTTATAGGGTAAGGAGCCCACCGTCAAGAACATATTTAGGGCTAGGTGAACTTTGACCTTTCAAGCCCCCAAAATGCTATTCAGTTCAATTGTTGCTGGCATAATTACATACTTCACGCCAGTACAATCAAAATCCGCCCGCCGTTCACAGTTATCGCAAGTAACGAGCAACTAAATCAGACATATTTTTAAGGCCCGGTGACCTTGACCTTTTGACCTCCAAAATCTTATCGTCTGAAAAAGAAAAGAAAAAAAGAAAAAAAAGAAGAAAACATTGCCTGGGCGTCCATAATACATACTTCACCCAAGTTTAAGCATCAAAATCCACTTTCCATTCAAAAGTTATCGCGGTAACGAGCCCACGTCAGACATATTTTAGGGCCGCGGTGATACCTTTGACGGCTTTTGACCTTTCAGCCGCCGAAAAATTCTAATCAGTTCATTGTTGGCTTCATAAGTACAATACTTCCCCCAAGTTACAGTCAACTGACCGCGTTCATAAGTTATCGGCGTAACGAGCCGCAAAATCAGAAACATATTTTAGGCCTGCGGTGACCTTTGACCTTTGAGGCTCCAATGCTAATCCAGTTGCATTGTGCCCCATAGTACAATACTTGATCCCAAGTTACCATGAAAATCGCGATCGCGGTTTCCTTAAGTTATCGCGTAACGAGATCGGGTAACGGACGGCAGCACGGACGGACGGACGCTACGCACGCACGGACGGACAACCCGAAAACATAATGCCTCCGGCAACTTCGTTGCGGAGGCATAAAAAGGTTTTAAAATTGGTAACGTTTGAATATGTCTCTCTTCTAAAAGGGGAAGTTTAAAGATTGGGTAAGGATTTGCACGCCCCCCCCCCCCCCAAAAAAAAAAGCAAAATAAATGAAATTAGCTGAAATCATTCACAGTGTAAAGATTTTTATAGATAAACATGTCCCACAGAACTTTTGGGTAGACTACATAGTTTTAGTGAAAATCTGGACAGTTAAACTTCAAAATTTGCAAAATAATGGCCTGTGCTTTTACAACAATTCCGTTAATGGTGTCTGGTGCAGCTTGTCCCGGCCAGCTAGCTGAAGGTCATGCGGAGTTCATGCAGCTTAACCATATTATACTCGGTCACTGACCTCAGCACTGAGCTAGTGATGCAAACGCCTATCACAGCAAAATTTGAACTCATGGAAACAATATTCTGATAGCATATCGTTATTAGTTTTTTTCAAGAAACAATAAGTCCATGACAAAACATATCATCTTACACTTTCATCTCGTCATTTGTTAGCACTTACATGTAACTACCATTTGGTAATGATATGAAGGGAAGCGGTCGTCTTGCAAATCCTGAACCCAATCATTAAGTTATGAAACTTTATTCTTTATAGAAGTCCCCTCCTCTGATTAAAGTACATAATGGCTATTTTTCAGTTTATTTATTCATTTCTTTTTTCTCAGGAGGACACCATTTCAATCAATCACAACTGGTTGAATGGATGTAACATTGATATCAGTTGGCAATTCCTACAAGAAGAGCTCACCAAAGTACAGAAATCCATCGAAGACTGCAGGGATATGGATGGTTGGGAGGCACAGTGCCAGGTAAGATGGTGATGATGATGATGATGAATGATGAATGATAATGATTTTGGTGATGGTGATGGTGATTGTGATGATAATGATGGTGATGATAGATGATGATGATGGTGATGGTGATGATGGAGATGAGAATGATGATAGTGGTGATGATGATAATGATGGTGATGATGATGATGCATATCTTCATCTTTACCAACCTCATCATCATCATTCGTCACCACTACCATCCTTATCATCATCACCTTTACCATCACCATCATCATTATCCCTCTCACATCGTCATAACCACTACTACCGTCATTGTCATCATCAGTGGCAGCATTATCATCATTATCATCATCATACTACACCATCAATAATCATCATCATTCATCATCACCCTCATCATCACCATCACCATCTTCATCATCATCATCATCACCACCACTATCAGCGTCAGCATCATTACCACACTATTAACCATTATACAAACATTGTTCAAAAATATTTTGTCATCTTTTCAATATTCCAGAAGTTACAAATATCTCTTTCAGCATGATGAAATATAAGGCATCAAATAACACAGAAAAGCTCATGAAAATCAAAATATGTATCTCCAATGGCTCTGCTTACAATGCAGTCTTACTATTAATTTTACAAAGGCTTTTGTCTACTTTTCCCACTTATCCGATAATGTATATTTTAGCATATAGGAATTACTCCAGTTGGGTTTTATACGTTTGATTTGCATTTTTTTTCTTAATTTTTTTTTGCACAATGAATCTTTATACAAATCATGCACTGTATAACCATTTGCAAATTGATTTTTATATGGAAGTATGTTTGGTTCTCATATAATTCTTCACATATCAACATTACACTTAATAATTGAATTTACATTATTTTTTACTTGACAGCTGATTATGAAAGCAAGCACAGGCATCGACTATGCCGAGTTCTTCACATTTCTTCACACCATAGCCACGAAAAGGTTAAGCCTGCTTTCAGACAGTCCAGATGTTGACGAGACACCTAGCTCAGATAAAGGAGAGAGGACATGTATGACAGTAACAAAGGAACATGTGCAACATGCAAGTAAGGAAAGTGCAATATTTGACAATGACTGCCAAATGGGCTCAGGATGTGTAAGTGAACAGTCTACTGGTTTGAAAATGAGTTCAACTGAAGGTGTATCTTTGCCAAACATGAAAAATGATGGAGCTATGACTTGTCAACATCACAGCGTATTTGATCTGATAAGGATACGTCTTGTGCTCGAGGACATGACGAGAAATACAGAATTTGTGGAGATTGATGTTAATTTGTTGCCGCAAGACCCCAGGGAACTGTTGCAAGAAATCTCCAGAACAGTGGATGAATTTGGACAGTAGGGTTAAATGGTATGTGAATTCAAAATGTACATGGTGGACTGTTATGAATAAATTCACCAAAAATCATGTAATATTTACAAATCTTCTTTGCAGGTGGTTGATTAGATTAGTGTGGTGGTTTGTAAATTGTACGAGTTAACTAGTACTTAGTCACAGCGGAGGCGCTGTGGGTGAGTGGGTAAGGCCGTGGCTTCCCGACATCATGACCCCGGTTCGAAACCTGCCATGGCCGCGGCGTTTGTGTCCTTGGGTAAGACACTTTATCTGCATACCTCTCTCCACCCAGGAGTATAAATGGGTACCTGAGAGGACTGAGAAAGCCATTTGTGAATGAATTAGCGAGTGCCTAACAGGCTGCTGGTGCTAAAGGAATACTCCCTAGGGAGTGGAGGTGGCGCACATTATTATGCAGACTTGATATGGGTCGGCAATGGAAAAAAAAAAAAAAATCCCGCGGGGGCGGGGGGGGGGGCCAGTCAAATTTATTGCTGTACACATGCGTGACCAAGAAAACACGTTTAAAGGGGTGTTTTTTCAGTTTTAGCCGCGGGCCGCGCGTGCACTCGTTAAGGGTATCAAAAACACAGATTTTCCAAAAAAAGGGTGGTTTTTAAAGACTGGTCAAACGTATTTAGGGTATGTTTCTTTCTTCAAAGCTTTTTTTTAAAGACTGGCCAAACGTGTTTAGGGTATGTTTTTTCCCCAAGCTTATTGTTAGCAAGTAGACAAAATTTGTTTAGGGGTCATATTCTGGCGACAACTTGTTTGGGGGCCAAAATGTGTAAATGGAGCCCGCGAAAAACTTGTTTAGGGGGTTATTTTGCACACAGAGAAAAACTCGTTTAGGGGGTGTCTGGAAATAATTTGGTCACGCATGTGTACAGCATTATATTTGACTGGCCCCCCCGGGCAATGATCAGGGGGTAATGTGTGACGTCGTGTGAGCATTGTTCTACAGTGATATAAGATGATAAACCCTCACCTTTTATAATTTTGTTATAGTGAAATCAAATCATCTCCAATGGGTTAATGTGCAGCACAAATTGTACCCCTTATGTGCCAATAACATTTAGTATGACAAAAATACAATATATTTTTGTACAGTGTACTCTCGGTATAAAGAACACTGATTTAACAAAATTTCATTATAAAGAAGTAAAATCTGTGGTCCCATATCTTGGATTTCCTTTGTATTTTATTGTTTTTGCAAAGAAATTTCATTATAAAGAACAAATTTCGTGTGTCCCAAACACTTCTTTACAACGAGAGTGCACTGTATTGTGAAAATATGTTGTTTTGAATTTGAAATATATTGATTCACAAATTTATTCTAACTTCAGAAATCTTAACAATGTAAAATAGAAATTACATTGTTGAAAAGTAAATGCATTTACCTACAACACTTCTACACATAGTCCAGCAGCCCAATCCTGACTTTGAGTTGGACCTTGTTTTGGAGTCATTTTTTTTTTTGCAGATTATAATTTCAATTTGCACAATAACTCTGTGACACACAAAGCTTTTTCTGCGGCACTTCATTACTTCTTTCTTTTCAACTTCCACATCTTTTGAGACTACTTTTGCAATGTCTGGGCCTGCGGTTCAGAAGTTACGCAACATTTCTTACTTGCATGTTGGACCAAAAATCACTCAAAAGCGTGATTTCATGGATAATTTGAATACAAATTGTGTTGTTGGCTCAAATTCATTAATGTGTGATTTTTACTTTTACTAAATAAATTAATTAATTTTATGCTGTTTATGATCGCAAAAGTGTCTGTCACCTTTTGTTTTCCATTCTTTTTTCAATCATATTTGTCACAAACACAAAGAAATACATGAGAAATTTAGAAAACAATGAAATACAATTTTAAGAAATTAATTTTGATACAGCAATTTCTTTTCCAGAAAATTACTTTCATTATGCAATTCTGTAGTTTACACGAGACTCTTCGCACATGCAAAATTTCGCACCGATTTCCCGACATGCAGCCAATATCTGGCCCTCCCCCCCCCCCCAGTCTTTTTAAGGTTAAGACTTACACTCGGTCAGCCTTCAGTAATTTGAGATATGCAGAAAGAAATGGCCACCAAAGTGCCAGATGTTTGTGCAAAAAAAAAAATATTATGAATTTTTGTTTCAATATTAATAGACTACCACTTGTGAATATTTTTAGAAGTTCATTACCTGGGACAAGTCTGATAGCGTTGCGTCATCACAGATGACATATTAACAGATAACATATAAATCTGCATATTTTTCAAGATGCACTGTGTTTGTCTCGGTTTCAGATCAGGTGAGTTTTCCTTCCTCCAAATAGATGCACTGCAAAAAAATGCAGGTGGTCAGTCATGCTTCCATTCAGTTGGCTAATAGTTACGATTATCCAGTATCGTAATGAGCCAAATCAATTTGGGGGTCAGAAACGAATGAGGCAAATCATTTAGGGGGTCAGAAACGAATGAGGCAAATCATTTGGGGGGTCAGAAACAAGTGAGGCAAATCATTTAGGGGGTCAGAAACGAATGAGGCAAATCATTTGGGGGGTCAGAAACAAGTGAGGCAAATCATTTGGGGGGGTCAGAAACGAATGAGGCAAATCATTTGGGGGGGACAAACTGTTTTTAGTCCGAGTAATTTATCTTATAAACATTTATAACTAATTATAAAATAATGTTTAGTATGTTTTGGTCTTTTTCTTAACTAAAAATACTATAATTTATTTCTGTAAGTGCTAATTGAAGTGAAATAATGAGACTAAAGATTGTGGTGTTTTCAAAAAAATCAGAAAATTTGCAAAGAAAATGGGTTTTTTGAGAGAAGATGTCTTAATATCTTAAAATGTATTCAAATACCTCAATTAAGAGAGTTTGATGAGTTCTATTGTGTGATACTGAAATCTAGTCATGTAGCAATATATTTTTTGAATTATTAACAGATTTCATGATTTGAGCCCGGGTATCATTTTCGGCAGAATTGCGCTTATATTGATAAATATTTGTTTTTGCACCCCCCCCCTTCCAATTGATGTTGTCTCATCGATTTATGACCCCCCAAATGATTTGCCTCATTTCGTTATCCAAATATTGGCTCTCATTTCTGACGCCCACAATGATTTGCCTCATTCGTTTCTGAACCCCGCAAATGATTTGCGTCATCCATTTCTGACCAATGATTTGGCTCATTCGTGTTAGACCCCCAAATGATGGTTTGCCTCATCCGATTTTTCTGACCCCAAATGATTTGTCATTCGTTTCTGACCCCAAATGATTTGCCTCACTCGTTTGCTGAGCCCATAGATTTGCATACCGTGTTCTAGATCCCCCTGTTTGCTAATTCGTTTTGACCAAAAATGATTTGTCTATTCGTTTCTCGACC
>JZLH01S0521195.1:16042-33008 GCA_001188425.1 Eucidaris tribuloides
TAAAAAAGTGGTCCGAGGTGTAATGTCCGTAACGTTAAAAATGTAATGTCCGCATCGCAACATTTATGGTCCTGTATGGGATATACTGAATCTGTGGTACCTAATTGTTAACACTTCAGGGTGACCCGTTTGAGATTACCACAAAAAGGTTCAGAATGTTCATGATGGTTTCTAGAAATAAGCCCCCAAAGTTGCAAAAAAATGTCTGAATGTAATGTCCGTAACGCTGGAACTGCCCATAAGCTTCTCTGTATACCATGATCACATTTTATTTTCTATTTTTTTATTTATTTATTTATTTATTTATTTTTTTTTTTTAGGGGGGGGGGGTTGTCACGTGCACCCCCACTCCCCAATCTGATGCTAGTAAAATCTATGTTTTTGAATGAAACCATCGTAGCTTCATCTTGCCAACATTTTCTTCGCATTGAATTTAAGAATAAAGTTCTTTATAAAAGTTATTTCATTCTACTTAATGTGAATGCTAGAAGTTTACACAAGCATTTTGATATTTTCCAAGAATTGTTATATGCTGTGGTCGAAAAAGCAAGCAAGAGTCTACCAGGCCTCACCCAGGTGGATCTGGGAATAGCGATGGGTGGTACAAATACTTTCTAAATATTGTATGTTTTTAAGTCGTAGTAAGTTGTACTGCTTGTACATGTAATAATTTTCATAGTCTTGTAATAATTCACTATTATTATCATTATTAATATTACTTGGTCTTTCAGCACTTTCAGAACTTTTGTATTAGGTGCTATACAAATGTGATTATTATTATTATCATCATTATTATTATCATTTTATTATTATTATTATTATTATTATTATTATTATTATTATTATTATTATCATTATCATTATTATAATTATTATTATTATTATTATTATTATTATTATTATTATTATAAGAAATATGTTCAAGGCTCCATATTTAGAGTAACTACAGTATTTATGTTCTCCTTCTGTGTTTTCTTCTCAGCACATGGGACATTTTCATTTGATGTGTCATGCACTACATGCATATAAGAGCTGTGTATTATTATTTTTATATAAATTTAGTAAAATATGTGCAACAGAACCTGGCTGAGTGATAAAATGCCTCGTTTATTTGATATTGATTGTCGATCTGATGACATAGATATTATGAGACATGGTGGTAAAGGGATTCCTTTCAAGCCCATGTGCTTTTTACCAACCCCTCCCTTGCAAAAATCATCATGTTAATAATTTTTCATTGTATGGATAAACATAAACTAATCACTTACTCATCCAAATAAAAGTCACATTCAAACCAATTTGCTTTGAATGATAGGGATAGACAGTTCCCCCTTTAATAACCAGAAATTCAAATAATTCAAAATACGGAATATACATGTAATTACACATATGTCACTTGTCACCACAATACCCTGACAAAGTTGAATAGGTCTATTCAAACTTTTGCAACCTGTGAAGGTCATAAAACTTTTTTTTAGTACACTTCACTTTCATACGTTTTATCATAATTACGATATTTGGCTCTTTTCTTATTTTGGGGTTGTGCGAATTTATCAGGGTATTGTGTTTTGGGGTTGCGGGGCTTTGTCAGGATATCTTGGTGACAGGCTACATACACATGTAGTTGTTACCTTACACACCAATGTTGAACATAAATAGTAAAATCACAATAATAGCAGGTGACTTAAATGACAAAAACCGCCACCATTTTTGTAAATTCTCCTAAGAACATGGCAGTTTGGTTTATTGACAAGATCTTTCAAGCCTAAATACAGTATTTCTTAAAGGCTCCTTGGTATGCCCTTGGCACAATTCTAGTAGAATTCAATAGATACAAGGAAGAAATTGTTCAAATAACCCTTTTTTTGGCCACACCCTCCATTTTTACTTCTAGATGTGGGACTACTGGTACAAAAATTATCCAGAAGGAAAACGTATTAGCCTATATCGAAGTGGTGTTACAACAAAGTTATAAGGTTAATGGCTTGTGTTTTATATTAGATTCATGAAACAGGGGGTTAAAATGACAATGCAAAAAAGGCTGACTGCAAATGCTCCCCCCCCCCAAAAAAACACACAACACACGACCAAACTTGCCATAACCGATGCGTAGGGGCAGTGCAGCATATCATGTAATATAGCATGTAGATATTTGAAGAACACCACCGCGCCCCGCCCCTCGCCCACCACAACACACAAACCTTGTGGTAGTTGATTGTATAGGCTCATCTCAGAATTTCGCCATACAAGATATTTTTCAAAAGATCATTAATACATAATACGTCGGCGCCGCGCATCAGGGGACTTTCAGAGATTTCATCCATAGGGTCCTCTTGGTTTTGGTGTCAGTTTACACTCTGCTTCTTCATCTTCGCTAACTTAACTCAATCAAATTGCCTGCCCCCATCCCCCGGCATAAATTCGCCCCTCCCCCCCCCAAAAAAAACAAAAAAAATAACACACAGCCCCCATTTCAGGATTTCTTGGGTGATAGATTTCACTTGAATAGCTGGTGTGAAAATGAGTAAACAGACCCCTTATTCAAGAAGACGTGGGCAGCTCGCATCACGACCACCTGACCCACAGGAAATATTGGTGGGGGGGGGGGGGGCGTACCCCCAACAAGACATTCCTGTGACACTAGGATTTTGGGGTGCAATTGGCCAATTCACAAATGTCACAATACCATCGCCTTCGCAATTCCATACCCTTTAAGAATATTTTGCACATCTGTGGGTTCAAAATTGCACCTGTAAGACAGGTACTGTAAAAGGCTAAAATTGCACCTACTTGGGTACTGCTATTGGGACAATTTGTACACCCCATTTGCACCCTATTTTTTTCTCAGCGTATGCACCAATATGCGAAAAAGCCTTAATTGAAGGTAAGCACCCACTCATTATTGTCGCTTTAATGTAAAATGGGGGTATTGCTTTGTGATTATTGCTCATTGAACTGAATTTATT
Organism: Eucidaris tribuloides; assembly: GCA_001188425.1. NCBI lineage: Eukaryota > Metazoa > Echinodermata > Echinoidea > Cidaroida > Cidaridae > Eucidaris > Eucidaris tribuloides. Next base: position 19,009 of record JZLH01S0521195.1, read on the forward strand.
TCCACTTTTTTTATGCAATGAATACATAATTATCGCAAAGAGATACATCTTAACATACAATCAGTAAAATTGATATCATAAACATACAATCTCTGAAATTAATATCATTTGTAAAAGCATGGAATAAATGAACAAAAACAGTTTCTTCTATACATGTAATTTGATTATGTTTAAAAAATACGGAACAAGTTGAAAACAAAAGTAGTGTAACCTATATCAAGAGCAAACATATACTTCACTGTACTTGGGTCCCATAATCTACTCATAAAGTTAATTAGATATGACTACTACGTAATATTTTGGGCCAAAAACTCACCTTTGTCATGTGTTTTCAACTGGACCATTTTTAAGTGCTGAAATTTGTTACAAATATTGTGCTTTGAGATGCACCAATTTTGCTTTGAAACATTTTTTTACTTTCATATACAACCTTGTTCAGAAACAGTATACAATTTTCAAAAGAAAATTTCACAAAGAATCCAAAACAAAAAAAAATGAAGTACTTTTTAAGGTACATGTAGGGTGATGTGCAAAAGGGATACAGCAAATCAAACACGTTTTCTTTTTGTTTGTTTCTGTTTTTTTTTGGGGGGGGGGTAGAAAAAATTGTAACTTGAGGTAAACACACGATCTTTCCATCATACCCTGTGTCCAAAAAAGACATCATATTTGAATTCCTCAGCTCATGACATATTCAAAAATGTATATTTTTGCTGTGATACCTTCTATAGCGATGTGCAAGGATCTCCGCAACACATGCAAAATGTATTATTTTTTGTTTGTTTGTCTTTTTATAGATTGATCCTAAAAAGTTTCCAAAAGTTTACTTCAACAAGTAACATTTGGCTTCACAGTGTTTAAAGACAAAACCGAAGTAATAATCACGTACAGTATATATCAACTATACATGTATCACACGAATTTAGAGTTCTGGGGTGACAGTGATGCTATCAATTAGTCCACGACAATAAACATTTTGATATAACGATGAAGTGTCATGTTTTCATTCCTCTATGTCTCTCAACACTCTCTAAATTAGTTAATTAATGGTACTGCATCAATTCTACTATCTGAATTTCTACATGTCATATCCTTGGCTCCCCAAACTTATTTTTCACAAACGCATGTCCATAAAACAAGAATGAACCATGCTAGTATATCACAAAATTGAAGGTAAATCTTTAAAGTGATCATCACGAGCTAAATTTTGATAGGTATTAGGCTTAGTAGGTACTACACTTCACTGGGAAATTATTGTGCAACATCTAAAATCTCGCACAAGTGAACCGGCTCTCTAATTTTAGGTCCCCAGTTCAACATGCATGGCCATTTACATAAAACAATTAATTTAAAAAATGGATCTGAATTAAAGCAAAAATGATATCATTAGAAAAATGTCATCCCTGAAAAACTATGATCCCACTATCCCGTTATACCAAAAAACTGGGGTGTTGAATTTAACACCAAGGGTGTCGCACAATATGAATACCAGAAAGTGTTGATTTTTTCAACACCCTTGGTGTTAAGCCAATCCTCTTGGTGTTTGAAATAATTCATTTGGTGTTAAAATATTACACCACGTCTGGTATCTATTTTGTGAAACACCATGGGTGTTAAATTCTACACCCGGTTTTTGCTGTGTACAATATGTGTGACTAATTTGGAAGAAGAAAGCACTGAATCAGTACGAAGAAATTATTATTTTCAAATCTATGTCATTAGATCCATGAGTTCCTTCGTCGTTCCGGCGTAAAAGTTGGTAAATGGAGCGATATCGTGGGCCAGTCTGCAAGTAAAGAAGATTCCAAGTAATTTTAATGAAACTTTAATTTGTATTAAACACAAAACCCCATTATGAGGCCGGCAAAGGTCATGCTGGATATGAAAATGCTATACAGGGTGTCCCAGAAAAAAGGAACAGTTTCATTTACGGTTATTTCCCAAAGTAATTTGCTCATCTCTATTGAGTTCATCTGATAGACTATTTATTATTATTATTATTATTATTATTATTATTATTATTATTATTATTATTTTTTTTATTTATTTATTTATTTATTTTTTTTTTGGGGGGGGGTTGCAAAATAGCAATAAAACATAATTAATTATGCTATTTTCTTCCAAAGAAAACAAGAGTATAGAATAAGAAGTACTTAAGTCACATTCTGACGAAATTGAGTTAGTAATTGTTTTGAAGTCATTACATGCTGGGACATTTTTTGACAAAATTTTGGTCAAATTGACCCTTCCCTAGTAGGGGTCAGGGGAGGGGTAAAATTTTTAACTTGGTCTAATTTCTCCAAAATGTATCTAAAACTACTTGACTAGTTACAGGGATTAAGAAAATATATAATTTGTCATGTATTTTGTATTTTGTTGAAGTTATATGGGGTCTCTTCCGGTCAAAGGTCAATGAGGTCAAATTTAAAACAACGTCCAAATTTGACAAATTGCCTATCAAGTTGTCCGTCTTATGGAGGACATTCCAAAAATATATAGTGTTTTTGACATTCATTTATTTGAGGAATGCATCTGTTTTCCTGAGACCATTGTTTTCATCAGAAGAAGTAGGCCTACTTAGTCCACAATATTGATTATTGATTATTGGAAATCGACAAATGGGACAATGTTTGTTTTTGTCTATATTCATCTTTTATTGTGTCAATTAATTTCACCAAGTATTGGATGTACAACTCAAACAATTGTGATCTGTAGACAAATTTGAAAACTTTGAGTCTTTGTTTCTCAAAAGTAGTATTATGTGACTTGAGTACTTTTCATTCTATACTCTTCAAATTAACATCATGTAGAGTTTAATGGTTTTGTAGTGCCATGCGCTGCTTGCTAAACAAAGCTTATATTTTTTTTTCAATAAGTATTTTTTATTCGATTATTTATTCGTGTGTAGTGTCATCTTGGTGAAAATAAAAAAAAATGCATGAGTTTATTTGCCGGATGAGCACCCTATTATTGCTAGCTGGGGTGAAAGCCAGGGGCATGGCCCTGGGAAGCGGGGGTGCTGGGGTGCTGAAGCACCCCCAGAAATTTTTCAGGGGGTGCGCAGCACCCCCTGCAAAAGACGTGTATGTCTATTTTTGTTCCAAATTTGGCCGCAGAGCGACTTTTCAGCTGTTGATTTGGCCGCGAAAATTGTTTTTGGCCGCGAAAATTTTCCGCCGACCCCGCCCCCCCCCACTGAGCGACTTTCAGCTGTTGATTTTGCCCGCGAATTTGGCCGTGAAAAAATTTTTTGGCCGCGAAAATTTTCTGCCGACACCCCCCCCCCCCACTGAGCGACTTTTCAGCTGTTGATTTGGCCGCGAATTTGGCCGTGAAAAATTTTTTTTGGCCGCGAAAATTTTTTTTGGCCGCGAAAATTTTCCGCCGACCCCCCCCCCCCCACTGAGCGACTTTTCAGCTGTTGATTTGGCCGCGAATTTGGCCGTGAAAAAAAATTTTCGCCGAAAATATATATCTCTGCACCTCCGGTGAAAAAATCGTTCCCAGGGCCTGGCCAGGGGCTCGATCCTGGGTGGGCAAGGGGGTAGTCGCCACCCCAATGAAAATATGGGGGCGGGGAGCAAACATATCGATATCGCCCCAATAATTTTGACTACTTAAAAAATGGGTTTGAAAAAGCATAATGTTTGAAAAGCATTGGAAAGCACTACAAAACCCTTCAACCTTACCATAAAAATACTATTAAACATACACAGTTTTCATTTTTTCCAAAATTATGTACTGAAATTTGGCGTGCGGATCACGCCGAAAATTGTTGACATTATTTCACAGTTTGCCCCCCCCCCCCCCCCACACACACACACACACAAAAAAAAGAAAAATGAAAAAAAAAAAGCACAACCGGATCGACGCCCCTGGTAAAACAGTTTGAAAAAGAGCAGGAAAATTGATATTTTCCTACCTAGGCGCTAGTACATTTGACTCCAGCATCCTCGGCGTGGGTAGGGTTGCAATCGTGATTGCCCCAAACACTGCTTGGACAATCCTCAAGGCTGGATTCTGAGCCCGTGCACGCGACGTCGTCCAGCCAGATCTTTCCAGTCCCCCGACCGAAATGGGCCCTCAGCCATGGTGTACCCCAGCTGGCGGCAGACAGCGTGGCCGTCTCTGATGTCCCAGCCATCATCGCACACCGTACCCCAGGCACCGTTGTGGTAGATCTCCACTCTGCCCTGGCGGTCGGTCAGTACATCAACCAAACGCACTGCAAAAATTGGGGTGTTAAAGCTCAGTGACATGACTGGGAGAAATAACAAATGCCTGTTGAAAGATATACCAAATGTACACCAGCTGGAGTGGATTTCCTGGCTGGAAGGATTTGTCTTGAGTTTGTTTACCTATAAGGAGAATCAAGCATGAACATGCCACTAGTTTAATTCTCTCGAGGCTTGAGAGAATTAAATCTCATTGAAAGCAACACTACAAATTTATCTGTTACAAAGCATACTGTTTGAAATTATTTTAAAATGAGTCAAGTTTTGATGACAAAATTTTCACAGTAGAATCCTTGCATAGTTTACTTGATTCGAGAATAGGTTTTTTCCCTGGTCGATGAGACAAATATATTGTAAATAAAATACTCTATTGTCTATCGGTCGTCGTCGGCCCCCTGCCCCCCGCTTGTCGGATGCTGTTCGGCTTGTAATTTGGACAGTAAAAATATCCTTTTTGGCGGGCAAAAATTCAAATATAATGCAGGTGTCCTTTGTAAGACGCACCTTTTGACCCCCGGGGATGGTGCGTCAAAGTTGCGTCATGTTCCCCAGACTCGGTGACGCACAGTACTGTCATGGACGCAAAATGTCCGTCACAAGACTGACCCATATGTGCGTCATAGTAAGTCAATCTACCACATTGCGTCATTTGGTGTATCAATGTTTCTCAAATGTGCGTCATTGGCTAGAAATGGTGTGTCACTTTTTGTGTCGGAGGGTGTGTCATGGTATCAAAATGTATGATTCACATCGGTAAAATGACGCACCATACCAGGGGGTCAAGAGGTGCGCGTCTTACAAATGACCAGTGCATAACCTTACCTCGTTTTTCGCATTTGACGCCAGCATCCTTGTCGTGACCGCATCCGGAGGGACGAGCGTAATAACAAGCGTCGAGCCTGGATTCTGATCCATCGCACTTGACATCGTCCATCAAGACACGTCCAGTCCCCTCCCCGAAATGGGCATCCCGGTACACCTGCACCACGCCGGGGTAATCCAGCTCGCGACAGGCAACCTTACCATCAGTAGTGTCCCAGAAATCATCAGCACATACCGTACCCCAGGCTCCGTTGTAATACAGCTCCACTCTCCCTTCACGATCAGCATCTCCGTTAGCCAGACGTACTGCAAAATGGGGGCATATGTACGCGTATTTAGAAAGTATTGGGGTATTCAAACACCCCCTTTCTGCAAAAGGGGATATTAATCCCCAACCCCTCCCCCTCCCCTGCTAAAAACACCTCTTCTTTCAAAAGTGGATGTTTTTTAACCCCCGTTAACAGACAGGAAAAAATGGTGTTGGCCGAGGACCTGAGGACGGACATTATTTGACCATGAATATTTTTCCCGCACCCCCCCCACTTGCATGATTTGGGCGTGATTTTTTCCCCCGTCGGATTTGCCGAGAAAAGTTCCCACAATACCCCCCCCCCCCAACATTTTGCTTTTCACTCGGATGGTTAACCGTGAACGAGCATGATATGGTCGTGAGAAATATTCAGCAATAATCATTCATTTCTTGCATTGGGGACATAATATTCAGCTGTTAGAAATTATGGTAGGGAATCTCTTTCGCACCCCCCACCCCCCCCCCGCACGCACAACACAAATCACTTATACCCGTACTAGGCTATATTTAAGGATGTTTCAGCAAAATCTGAAGATCAGTAATTACCTAGAATTTGAAAAATGCTCCAGACATTGTCATAATGTATATATGCAGCAATGGAAATGCGCACCTGAAAGTTGACTTGGAGTGATATGAACATGACTCTGAGTAATATGACTCTAAGTCATATGACTCCAAGTCAACATTTAGGTGTGCATTGCTATATGGCGTAACTACTGTGACAAAACAAAAATAATAGGTTTACATATTCAGTATATTGGGCATTTCATAAGGAGGAATTTACTACTAACCGAAATCAAATTAAAAATATTAAAATGAATGAGAGTAAATGGAAATCATACTGTTCTTAATTTTTTTCCATACAGCTGAGTGTAACGTCGTCGCTGTGTTCGCAGTTGTGATCTCCCCAATCATTACTCGAACAATCTTCAAGTCTGGTTTCTTGTCCTTCACAAGCTATACGTCGTCCAGCCAGATAGAGCCGGTTCCCTGTCCGAAACGGGTAGTAAAAAACTGCTGATTCAGGCCTTTGGTTCCCAGTTGGCGACAGACGACCTGGCCTTCATCAAGACCCCAATTATCAATGCAAACCGTACCCCAGGTACGGTTGTGGTAGATCTCCACTCTGCCCTCGAGATCATCACTTCCGCCAACCAGACGCACTGAAAAAAAAAATTGAGGTGTTAAATTTGACACAGATCAAGTCCTGTCTAAAATGGATACCACACGGTTTTGGATGTTAAACGGGAGTAATAATAATATAATCTTGTTGCTAGAAGCAAGCGTTGGCTCATTAAAGGCAAGGAATCTCTTTTGCACCCTCCCAACAGCACTGCAATGTGAATATACTTTAAAAGAAGTGCAACGCACGACAAAATCACTAAATCTAACATCAAAATAATAACACTGTATTTTGATTTTACGGAGCGTTCCGCCCGCAAAATGTTACATTGCAATTATGCAAGCGGGAGCGAGCTGAAACCTTTTCTTACTTTTGCCCCCAAATCCTGGAAATGGATCGACGCCACTGGAAATGAAATCACTTTATTTTTTTAAGGTAAACTTAAGAGTTTTAAAAATTTAGAGTTTTATGTAAGTTTCTTCTGCGTTTTTTTTTCCGTAGATGTGTAGGAAATTCAAGTTGAAGGACACTCACTATATATGCCGAAGGAATATCTACTTTTATTTATTCAAATTCGATCACGTAATTTAAGATATATAGACGCATTCTTTCAGAAAGTTAAAATATGTTGGATCCCGTTACTTCGCACAGAATAAGAGTAATCTGTTAATCAGGATTTGATAGGGTTTAGGATTTGCACGCCAGAAAACGGCAAAATGAATAAAATCAGCTAAAATCGTTCACAATGTGAACACCTATCATATAAGAAACTTTGGGTAGGACACGTAGTTTTGTTAAATATCTGAACGGTTAAACTTCAAAATTTGCAAAGTGACGGGCACTTTCCATAACTTCCAAAACTGTCTTATCGGCCGCTAGCCGAAGGTCACGCAATGTTCAGCCGTTAGAACTATATCAGTGTACGTAGTGGCCCGCTGACTGTCAGCTGATCATGCGTATACCGTATTGTTCTGAAATTTGAGCAAAATTCAAACTCACGGAAAGAAAAGTATTCTGGTAGCATATCGTTATTAGTTTTTCTCATAAAACAACAAGTTCGTGACGTATGGATCTCAAACTTTCAACACACCATTCGTATAAGTATTGAACTACCGTTTGGTAATTAAGGGAAGTGACGGACTTGCAAATCCTGAAACCCATCTTTAAGGCGTGCTAAAAAAAAAGCACGGAACTCATCAATTTGAATCGCAGCCCTCTCAAAAGAAATGTATCTCATTGTGTAAGAGCGCACGAACGAGAAACATCGAAATGAATAATATTATTGTTATTATTGATTACATATTATGTAAACTAGTATGAAACACGTCGGTATAGAACAATACCAGGTCAATTTTTTTATTGTCGTTGAGAAAAATAGCAACGATATCACAAATTCACAGCATAAAAGTATACTTTTTAATATATTTTTTAGATAAAATACTATTACCTATACCTACTTTTTCAAAAATGTAAATACCTTATTCATAATTGAAATATACAATACCTCGTTAATATCTTATTCATATTCTAACTATAATTGCCCTATACATATTCTTACATATGAAATGTTAGCCTACATGTAGAATTTAAACCTAATAATTATTCAAAATATTGATCTATGGATCAAAATAGTGTCTCAAAAAATGGTCCAATCGGGAAAAAACATTTTTCTTTCTGATAAATTTAATCCTATTTCATTTACTTTCATAAAGCAAAAGTTATGATTATTTTTGTGCAGTCAGGCAAAATCACGTTTGTCCCACTTTTGTGTATTGGTCATAAATGACAGCTGAATTGGTGCATAGTGTTTACAGAACTCATAAAAACTGAATTACAAAAATCAGTAATAAACCAAATGTATTTTGTCTTTCAATATGTTTATTAATGATTATTTACATGTAGTAAATAAAAAAAAACTAATACAAATAACCCATACTCGGCATTGAAATTATATTACACATGTTCATGTTTTCTGTTTACCAGACTGCACTCACACTGACATCATGATGATCTACCTATAACCCCTCTGTACTACAAATAACAGGAAATCAGAAATATACAACCTGAAAAATCTGTTCGTTCATCTCAATTGAACGATGGCACTAGCTTTCACACTCTCGATGGGTTTCTGTGTTAAACAAACCTGCATGACATGTACTGGGACAAACGCGATTTTTTCGTCAATGCAGAAAATTCAATATAGTTCAGGATTGACACAACCAAATGAATGAAATAAGTAAATTGTATTAGAAAGTATGGTCATTTAGCTTTATGGCAATAACCAACTAGGTTTAATATGATTTTCATATCAATTTTCCTATCATTTCAAACCATCGGCTCTTTTCACATGAAATCAAAGTAAAGTAGTGTGATATTTTTAGATCCTTTTATCAGTAAAGCAATATTTCACAAATTAGAGAACATTTACTGTTAAAACCCTTCTGCCGGAAACATTATGCTGGGGCCTATCCACCGGACAACCAGCAGGAGTGGAGATTTCATGAGAGACGAATTTGGGGGGGGGGAGGGGGGGGGTGGGGGGGAGAGAGAAAATACCGAAGGAGAAATAATATCCTCGCGCGGGGAAAACGCCCCAAGAACACATATAGTGTAAGAAAGTGGAAATTATGATTTTAAAATCCACCTCACCCACATCAATTAAGATTAACAATCTATTTTCATCACAGTAATCTTTTGAATAGGTTTGCCGATTACAAATTCTTATCAAAAATGATAACAAAATCGAAAAAATATCAAATTTTAAAAATCGAGGGGTTTTTCTGAAAAAAAAAATCCGAGGGTGAACCCGTCCCGCCCNCCCCCCCCCGTCCACCGGATTGCCGCCCATGCGACGCAGTAGCCCATCTCACCTGTTTGTTCGGAACACCTGACAGAGGCATATCCTCGGGGTGCACGCAGTTGTGATCTCCCCAGTTGTTACTTGGACAAGTGTGAAGGCTGGCTTCTGATCCAGTACACTCCACTTCGTCGAGGAAGATAGCTCCAGTCCCTGCTCCGTAACGGGCTTCAAGAAACACGCGGTCAGCGCTCGAAAATCCTAGCTGCCGACAAACGACATCGCCGTCTTCCTGGTCCCAGTAGTCGTCGCATACCGTACCCCAGGCACCGCCGTAACAGATCTACACTCGGCCCTCACGATTGGTACTCCCTCCAACCAAACGGACGCTATAATCAGCTGTTACACAAGGAAAATTGTTGTTGTTGCTGATTTTTTATTTATTTATTTATTTATTTATTATTATTATTTATTTTTTTTTTTTGGGGGGGGGTCTGTGTTTCGTTCTCGACCGGGGGGGGGGGCACTGTGATATGCCCTATATTTTTGACAAGCCCTCTTCAAGTTATATGCCTAATTTATTATTCTTTCTCAATTCTATGGGTGGTTTACTATTGCAAACATCCTAAGATTTAATGTCATGCAACTTTTCATTACATTGGATATGATGACGTGGAGACAAGGCCATCATTTTAGTATCCTTATCCTCCTTACCACTGTCTTATGAAGATGGGAGGCGCTTTCTCCTTTACGGGATGGTGTCTTCTTTCTGAGACAGCTTCAAGGGAACATATTGGCAATTTTTGTTTGTTGGAAGTCTTTCCAAACCATCAAAACCGTCTCAAGGGAAATATGAGAACGAATTACAATGCGTGTGAATTAACACCCCGCCCCTACATGGAGGCGAAACAATGTTAAATTTTATGTTCCAGCCCCTCTGTCGTGGGTGCGCCTGCATTTGATAAGATCCGCCTTGGAGAAGAAAGGAAAAAGAATTTTCATTGATTTCTTTTAATTTTTTTTCCAATAATAAACTAATTCATTAGGACATCATGACAGAAAGACCCCTTCAACTAAAAATGCATGTGTTGTAGTATATGTTGCAATACTTTGAGTAGGGAGCGTACAGTTAAATGTCGTGTGTCAAATCACTGAACTCTGGTGTTTTAAACAAGTACTGAGTGTCAGAAATATACGCATATTTTCTATTAACACATTTTTGCTATCGCTTTCTAAATACACTTTTTACAGTGTATGTAAAAGACACATGGTGGTGGAATGATGAGGTGAAAGAGGCGATTGCGAGATAGGATGCACGTAAGGGAAAGTAAAGCCAAGTACAAAAACATGAAGAATTGAGCGAAAAGGGTGGTGGCAACAGCCATGAGGGAGGAGGCTGAAAAGGAGTTGAGGGATTTGGATGAGAGTCCATACAGGGTGTTTAAGATGGCGAGGGCAATGAGAAAGGATGGAAAGGATGTAGGGGGGCAGATGTGTGAGGGGAGATGATGGAAGGCCGAGTTTCATTGAGAAGGACAGAAGCGGAGTTGGAAGAACGCGGCGTGGAGAAAATTATGAATGAGGAGAATAAGTTGGATCGGACATAGTGGAAGGGCCGGTTAAACGGGTTAGTCGGGAAGAAGTTGTGAAGGCAATGGGGCAAATGAAAACAGGCAAAGCTGCTAGACCCTCGGGTGTGAGTGTTGAGATGATTAGAGTGGGAAGATAGAGATTGACGTGATGATGGAGATGTGTCAGAGACTGTTAGATGGTAGAGGAATGCCGGATGAGTGGGCACTGAGTGTGGTGGTCCCAATTATTTTCAACGGGAAAAGAGATGCAATGAGCTGTACATGTATGGTGCATATAGGGGTGTGAAGTTGTTTGAACATGCTACGAAGATAGTGGAAAGGGTTTTGGAAAATATACTTCGGAGAATAGTGAAAGTAGATGAGATGCAATTTGGCATTATGCCAGGGAAAGGAACGATAGATGCACTGTTTCTTCTAAGGAGACTTCAGGAAGAGTACCGAGCTAAGGGGAAGAAGTTGTACATGTGTTTTGTTGATCTGGAGAAGACATTTGATAGAGTCCCAAGGAAGGTGATAGAGTGGGCGATGAGAAAGAGAGGTATATCAGAGGCAATGTTTAGAGCGATGATGAGTTTGTATGAAGGAGCTAAGAGAAGAGTTGGCTCAGAGTTATTTGAGGAGGTTGATGTGGAAGTGGGTGTACATCAAGGTTTTGTGTTATCGTCACTGATTTTTGCAACTGTGATTGATGTGGTTATGGAGAATTCAAGAGAAGGTTTGATGACCGAGATGCTGTATGCCGATGATTTGGTTTTGATGAGTGAGACGATGGAGGAAATGAGGGAAAGTTCTGGAAGTGGAAGATGGCCTTTGAGAGCAAGGGTTTGAAGGTAAATCCTCGGAAGACAAAAATGATGGTGAGTGGAGCAGAGGAAGAAGTATCAATGTGTATAAGGTAGACCCATGCGGCATGTGTGGAAAGAGGGCAAGGGCGAATTCAGTGTTGTGTGGAAATTGTGGGAGATGGATTCATGGGAAAGAGATGCACAAAGATGAAGAGAGTGACCCCGAGGCTAGCAAGAGATTTTGAGTGTGGAAAATGTGAGAAAAGACCAGGAAGGATGGTGGAACATGTGTGATCGGTACTTGTCAATGTCAATAACTTATGTGACTTTTACATGTCATATTAATTTCTTCAAATGCGAATTAACTCACCCTGGCCTGCTGCTGATCCTAGCAGGCAGATCAATACAATCGGAAATAGAAAAGAAATTTTCGTATTTCCTGTTATGTCTATGGAAGTGAATTCCAGCTCAATTTCTGTATTGTTCCTGAAAATGAATCTTTTAGTAGATTCCTCTGATCAATTTTCTCTCCAAATTTAAAATATGGCGTAGCTTATGTTATTTTGTATCGTGTCAAGCAATTTCATGAACATAGTGATAATAATATATATATATGTTTTTTTTTTTGGGGGGGGGGGAAGGGGAACATGAACTGTGTTGCACTCAAAACTAGTCTGAATGTCTATTTACGTTCAAAACTTAATGTGCATACAGATCTAAACGATTTCACTATGAAGTTCTATGAATAATCATTTAATTGAAAATACAAATTATCACTTAATCAATTACACAATTAAAGCACAAATTTATTTTTGCGAGTGTTTTTATTGAAAAGCTTGGATGCCTCAAAATCATTTCTGATCTTTCTGCTGAGGTATATAATTTAGATATACGCTGAACAACCTTAACACTTTGGATGCTATACTGTAATAATATAATCGAAAAATCTCGGGGTCACATCGAGATTTTTCATCTAATTAGAAAAAATCGACAATATATTCAGATTTGTTACTAGTATTGGGTCTGATATGACTTATGGTCATAAAAGCTTTAAATAGAACAATAGTACTAACACTAAACTTGTGCTTTAAATGAAGCTGCAGATCTCTTAATTTGTTTATGTGATGATTGATGAATTCAATGTCTAGTTTATTTTCTTGTTTCGTGTATTTAACTCTTACTGCATTTTATTGTGTATATGTGCTTTTTAAGCTGAGTAAAAATAAACGTGTACATATATATGCCTTCCCGATTGTGTACAAAAAACATGCTCTTTTGACATCAACCTTATGTTATTTACTGTTAAAAACTAATTTGTTTTCTGTCTGTCTTGTTTGCAGCTCTGCTGAAATTGATAAACTATAATTACTTTTCAAAAGGAATTATTTCTTTAAAATCTGATGAGTGGGTTTTAACATTCCGCTCAATATTTCAATAAGTGTTTCTTACACAGGGAAAAGGGGGGGGGGGGAGGTTTAGCGTTTGAAAAAGATCTGAAATTCAATCATAATAATACCAATGGAAATGAGAAAACTTCACAATTTCAAAACAAATTTTGTTCGAATAAATAGTTATGCAATGATGTAACTTGTTTATTAATCGAGGATAGCAAATGAAAATAACAAGTTGCATTTGTAACTTCTGTTCACTTAGCTATTTACTTTTAATTAATAAATATTCAGTGTAAGATTTGTAGAATTTGATATTTCAGTTCTATTACAATATTAGTAACCACTAAAATGTTCATTTTATAGATGGTATTGTTTTTCTGAACAAAGTTAAATTAGATTCTGTTCTGATTTAATTTGGGGGATTTTATAGAAAACATTTATGTACATAATTAGAAAAGTAGCTACTGATACGGTAGAATGTGCTTTCAAGATTGTTGTAATTTCCCTTTTCATTTCCATGGAATGTTTCTTACACTGTCAACCAAAAAGCAGAGATGCACGCTAGTCAAAGCCTACGTTAGTCCAGACTTCCCTTAGTCCAGCGTAGTTCAGAACAAGCTAGTCCAGCCTGCAGGACTAGTTTATACCGTTAGTCCAGCATGCTTGACTAGACAAATGTTAGTCCAAATAGGCAACCGTTTGGACTAGCATTTTGCTAGTCCTGCCCGTTAGTCAGTCCTAGTTGTAATTAGTCCATCCTATATTTAAGCTAGTCAGCATGAAGGACTAATATTTAAGCTAGTCCCTCTGGTTAGTCCAGCAGGACTGACTTGCTTTCACGTTAGTCCAGGAGGACTGACCAACCAAATGCTAGTCGCAGATGGGTACCGTCTGGACTAGCTTTTTGTTAGTCCAGGTGACCAGGTTTTGTTAAGAGTGTACTGT
>JZLH01S0521217.1:15635-29979 GCA_001188425.1 Eucidaris tribuloides
TAAATATTTTATGTTCCAACCATGATTAATGTGTTACTGGAATTGATTTCACAAAGTAATGCCTGGTATAATGCATATTACTGGAATTTATGACCACAATTGCTAATGGTTAGTGGATCATTAAAAACATACTTTATGATCCCTTTGGGACCTCTGCACTACTTACTGTAAAAATAATCAATTACAACAAAGTAGTTTGATATTTGAAAAATGCCAAAGATCAGCAGATATGTTAACACACATACAGTATATGGAGCTTTATAGGGCAATATATCATAGGCCATTATTAGATTGTCTGTTTCTGGCCAAGACCGATTCCTTGATAACATTTATGCAGGGCTCCACACAATTTTTTTTTCCCCTACATGCCTTTAGGGCAAGTGAAATTATCACATTCAGATTTTTACTTACCCGAATGAAATATTTACTTGCCCGAAAATAAACAATAATCAAAACATTAAAAATGAGTTCTCACTAATTTTAACCAATAAGGCCTTTTGATAGCATTGCTTGTTATAAAATTAAGTACAATGAACAGAATAATGATGAAATTATAAGTTAACTGAACACAAAATGTTAGACATATTTCATCATTTTAGGTAGGATTTAGGGACGTTTTGCTCATATCATGATCTAAATTTTACTTTACCTAATTGGGCTAGTAAATATTAGTATTTTGAGTTTTAAGATGCCCGACATGAAATTTTACTTGTCCATGCTAGCGTCGAGCACTGACTTAAATGGTATCAAAAGCGATGGAATAAAACGATCTTGTGATGATATATATTCCTTATATATTCCTATTTCTATTTTTCTTTTACAATAAAATTTGGCCGGGTTTTGTCACGAAGTGTGGATTTTTTCAAAACAATGAGTGTCATTCCCAATAGTAACAATGCATTTCTAATATTTGCCCTAAATTGATAATCACAGGTATTATTTATACAGCACCCATATCTAACTATCAAACAAAAATCACATTGGTAACCTCTGCAACCTTTTTTTTTTATGTGGATTTAATATGTGTTGGTGTCCACCCTATTTTTTAGTCAACAAGTGTTGACATGAAATGCTAAATATTTGAATTCTTTTGAAAGTCAGAATATCATTCAAATATTACAAAAAAGGAATGAACTTACAGGAAGGCCTCTTTTTCAGAAAACATGTACTTCTTAAACATAAAAATTAACTTGGCTAAAATCTGAATGCGGCTGCGCTCATAAAAAAATTACTTGATAACGCCCATTAAACAACGTTGGTGGTCCGCTAAAATTTCAATATGTAGTGGCCGGTAAAGCTAACTTTCATTTAGCAGCGATAACCATAAAATTTGATCCCCTTTTAAGTCTTTAAATTATCAAGCGGGCTCTGGGATTTAGGGAAACTTTTGACAACAAAAATCTTGCCTAAAATCATCCACCATTTTTTTCTCAAGGAAAGTAGAAAATGTAAGGAGAAAATTAATGTGTGTGTCCGGTGTAGTGGCGGTTATTTTTTGAAAGCAAATGGAACACTGTTCCTGCAAAAAACAAATCAAATGTCCCTGAAAGGAAAAATAACTCTGAGGGGCTAGCTTTCAAAACAAGGGGCCTAACCCCTGGATAACATTTTAGGCGGGTTACCAGATAAAAACAAAAAAATTTACACAAAACCATAACGATTGTGGTGTCACCCTGTAAGTGGGGGCGGTTATTTTCTTTTTGATAAAAAAACCCAAACAAAAAAAAAAAAATTGGGGAAGATTTTAACCTGTATTATTTTAAGAGCTTAGGTTGCTTTTAGTTTACAATGTTTTTACTTTTATTCAGAAGAAGCGGTGGTTATTAAGGAAAATTTTTGATCTAAACATTTAGAGACATAATAATCACTTACTTATTAGAAAGGCACAGGTCAATACTACTTAACCGACTCTCATGGACCCAGTTGCTTCATTTAGAGCGTAAATTCAACACAATTGACATTATGACCAAATTTTTTTGGGAGCATTTTTTGCCTGTGAAGATACTCTTTTTCCGCTTCATAGATACATGTATTCCTTGATCAAGGTTCTTTTGACAATGCAACTTTTGAAAATAGAAACACAACAAACAATCCAAGCATTGTTCATGTTTATTTTTCACAAATGTCACATTTTGTTGGCGCCCGAGTTTCGTGGACAGGGACCCATGTAAATGTAAGTAACTAACTTTGATATCTTTTTTTTTCTGCTAGCAAGAATCTATATCAAAAAAAATTCTACACACAACAATTTAACTTATCTACATTGTAGTAAGTAATACATAATTTATCATGTCCTGCTCACAATTATGATATCCCCAGTTATATCTGATTAGCATAGATGTACAAGAGTAATTTGCATAAATTAGGCTTCATAGTAATTTGTAATTTGTGGAGGACATCTCATTTTCCCTGCACTGCATCCAACCACTCCCTGCCCCCCCCCCCCCAAAAAAAAAAAAAAATGCTATACTGAACAATTGATGGAGCACTCAGCAATGTAGGATAATTAGCTTTTCGACCAAAGATTTGATCCCTGTACTAGGATATTCCAAACAGGTAAGTTCAGATTCAGATTCACTTATTCATTGTCAAGCAGAGTATATAACAGTTTGAGAATGTACAGTCTGATAATCAAAAATATAAAATACACATAAACATCAAAACCAAGGTGTAATAAGTAAACAAACAAATGGGCTACATAACCCCTTGAAGATTAATGACAATGAAGAAATGTGAAAAAAACTGAGATAAAATAACATTTTACCTGTACTTTCTTGAGGGCAATAACCCTATCATTTAATAAACATCTTGCTTTGTAGACCTCACTGAACTGCCCCTTGCCAATCTTCTTCTCTATCAGAAAGTTCCCCAGTTCCTGGTAAATGTTGTTGTCCTCATTAGGTTGTTCTGCAAAGAGTAAACAGATGGACAGGCAAAGATTATTCATTTAATTTAGGAACAGTGATTTTCTGTTTACCGGTAAATCGAAAATGGAAAATCCATTTTGGTTCTTTACTTTTCATGTGAAAATTCATGGCATTCACCTTTGAAAAACAGAATTCATGTTCTTGCTGTGTACATTTTCTATGACAAAACGGAATTTCCATTTTTATATCAAGTTGAAACAGAATTACTGGTTTTCAGAAATGGAAAAGACCAATTTTTTTGAAACGGAAAATCACTGTCTCTATGCTAGGACATTAGGCATTATTAGCTCGTTGGAGATGATTTGATTTCAATATAACACGCATTTTCCATGGAGCCCATCCGAGATATCTTTAAGTCTTAAACAGGTTAGGACATTATAGGTTGTAACAGGTAAACAGGACCATGATCACTGCCTGCAACTTAAATTCCTTTATTGTTCCTGGCTGATCTGACAAATGATTTCATAAACCCTGGTGTAAATCACATATTTAAAACTAGTAGTTTATTTGATGTATTCAGTACAAGACATGGGAAAGGAGGGAAAGATTGAAGATATTAAACTGTGAACCCATTGGCTATGGGAACCAGATGTGTCCTGCATTAACTCTATGGGATTTCAGAGTCTTGGAAGAACGGGTAAAAAACTATTCACTTACGGCATGCTTCGTAGTCAGCCATTGCGATCGTGTGTAACTGTCAGTCACTTCTTCATGGATATGATGATATTTGCAGAAGGAAAATCAATACACGTGGAACCAAACCTGGAAGCAAAGAAAAATTAAATATTTGTACAAGTGCCAATCAGTACAATATGAAAATGGCAAGTGTCTCCTTCCAAGACAAATGTGACCGGATCCAGCTCAACACTGCTAGATGCTCTCCTATAATTTAAACATCATAATTTGTCACTACAAACCATTTTTAGTAGGTTTGATGTTGTTTTCTGATGTGTTTTCTGATGTCTGCGGTGAGTGACAATAGAATACTCTGTGAAAGATGGACGAAAATTTTGTCTGATTGACCAAAACTACATATACTTGGGCTATAAAGCCGGTCTCTATAAAATGTGAGTTGCCAACAAGCCCACGGTTCTGCAAGATTGGGTCACAAATATGGTCTTGTTAGTGAACAGCATTAGTGGCAGTTATGTACACATAAAAAGGCAGCAAACAACTTTTCCCAGAATGTAATCACTGATTTCAAAACATGATAGATCATTTTCTGTGACACTGATTGTCATGTTATTGCAACAGTTTTCAATTCAATTGAGTGTACCTTTGAAAAAACTGCAGATAATGATTTTTATTTGAGCTGGATTGAAAAGGGTCAACACAAAATGCCTTTATGTGAACAGTTTATCAGAATAGAAGACCAGGAATTGCATGTAGCATCATGTCTCCAAAGCCCATGAGAACAGACCATTCTGCCTATTGATGCATGAAAACCACAAATTATTGGCAATTCTGACAATTTATTGACCACAGTCAAAACAGTAATACACTTCCAAAATATTGTTTGATACAGTAATAATATTCTCAAACCGTACAATTACACAAACCACAGTCATTACAAACAGAGAATTTGACACTGTGTAACCTTCAATTAGAAAATGAGGCAAAAAATAGTGTTGTGGAATATTTTCACTAACTCTTGATGTGTCACAAATTTTGAAGTGCCACATTCACCAGCTATTGAAGGGTATTGTGAATTTTGCATAACATTTCACACATGTATGATGGAGTGTCATGTGCAGAAGTTCAGTATCCTGATTGTTACTATGTCATGAATATTTCAGAAGCTACAAGGAATTTTGTCAAATTATTTGTTTTTGATGAATAGATACATTCATAAATGTAAAGAGAGAAAATGTAGTTTATGTATCCCCATTTCACAATAAAAATTGTGACAAACATTGACAAATTAATTTTCATGTCACTTACTGAAAGGGCAATGTTTGTGGCACAAAGTACTAAAGGGCATCATGACTGTTTACACATCGGTCCAAATATGGTGCATCCATTAAAGCCATTGGCTAATATTTACCACAGTTAAAAAACTCTGAGCTACATGATTCCCCATGCTACCAGTGTCTTTGATAAGGTCTAAAAATGAAGCCCTGAAAAAATTGTATTTCAAAATGATTATTTAATGCTTTAAAAAAGTGAAAATCATAAGTCGACCAGATTCACCTGCCCATTACCTCCCATAGACTTCCTGTGTGTAGATAGATCTAGGCTATTTTCTACTCGCCCTGAGTATTAATTGTTTATTCATTCATATCTTGCCAGTGGCAGCATAAATTTCCAAACTTTTGAATTCTAGGGTGTTTATTTGTCCTTTCAAACACTACTACATGTATGAACCTCAGATATCAAAGTTTGACAATTTTTTAAATTGAGGCTCCACAATGTTACATGTAGCCTATCACTTTAATGTAATACACTTGCATTCCTGGAGTTATGTGAAGTGTGAACTCTTCACAATCAAATAAAACAAGCATTTGTGACACCTAATTTCATAATAAAGGCTGCGAACTCATGGTAAATTTCATCCCAAGGACACATGATCAAAATTTACTGTGAAACCCTGAATCCAAGATGCACAGGTTTTCTCTGCTTAAAAGCAGGAAATCAAATTGGATTCTTTTGACATTACATCTACATGTAACTTGTACTGCAACACACAGTATCTGAAAATACCCATGTATAAAAGTTAAATAGTACAGAAGTATTGCATGCATCGTACTGTATACCTGCCGTGCACTGGCTGTACAATGTACATACTGCGGCCTGCTTGGCAAGGCACAGTGTTGGCACTAATGAAATGCTTGTCATCACCATAGCAACCACCAAGACCAGCTCTGTGGCTTTTCTCATCATAATAGGCCCTACTGACTGGTGGCTACTAACCAGTGGGACAATGTATAATAAAGGGAGCATGTTTCCATTGTGTGCAGGCGCACACACACACACACACACACACACACACACACACACACACACACACACACACACACACACACACACACACACACACACACACACACAAACCACAGACACACACACACACACACACACACACACACACACAAACCATGGACACACACTGTTCCTTTGAGGTGGTGTAATGCTGGGACGTGTTTTGACAAGTAGGGACTATTAGCATGGTAAATTAAATACTGTCAATATAACAATAGCACAAAACTGACATTGTTTGCAATGGAAGTATACTGAAGTACATGTCTACAGAACAGTCCAGTAGGGCTGATCAAGACAAGTACATGTAGCACTTTGAGTAATTGTAAATTATGCTGGGTCAATCAAATTAATTTCTCATCTACCCATATGGTACAATATTTGCATTGACTTACATTAAAAATGTTTATCCTTTTTGACAGTTTTCAGATGTGACTTTTTTGGGGGGAACATAGATTAATTAATCTCAGTGAATGTGTGTAAAAGCAACAAATGGTACAGCTGATTGTGCATTACAGTACTGTATGTACACGTACAGGTGTATGCCTCAAAATGGTACAAGTGCAGTATAAACTTTGGACCATTTGGGAGAATAGACAACAATTGATACAAAGACATTATGCTAATGTGATGGACCACTAAGAGTAAAATGGTTCAGAAATACTGCTTTTTGAAATATGATCTCGGGTGAAATGCGACGTTCAGTTTTAACAGTTATCTGTCACAAAGGGCGGAGGGCATTTAAATAGGTGCAACTCTGAACTCTTTCTAAGACTAGGGCAAGTCACCAAGAAACTAAAAAGTTGGGAATTTGCGAATTTCCCCATTTTTTTACCCATGATTTTCAATTGGATCAATTTCATTTTTCTTAAAATTTTCTGCTCAAACTGATGGGCATGGACAGTATAGCCATTTTATTTCTTCTCAACCCAATCTGCATTTTCTGGGAAAATTAAGTTTACCTTGTTGAATCAACACTGTTCTGCATGAGCAAATCCCATAAACAAAAGACTGGTATACATGGCTTACATGCAACTTTAGATAACCATATCAAAAGTAAAGAGACCATGTACTCTACAACACCATCTTTTGTTTCATGCTTGATGAAGTGCAATGAAGTGCAATTTATAGCCTACTAACGTAACATAATGTAATGTTTAGCACATCATGCACCCTTCTGAGTATTCCAAGTACATGTACGAAACACAGATCTTTTTATTTTCAGCAGGGATGGAGTTGAAGCCAGCCTCGAGGACAGATTTTGCTGGCCTTGGCCTCGGACCAAGTTACGTGTACAATGTCTGTGTGAAAAATATTTTCCAGTGGCCTCGTAACTCCGAACTGCCGGCCTCGAAGTCCTCCATCCTTATTTTCAGAGGGTTTTGGTTGCACACAGTGCAAAGCAGTGTTGTAGCACCAAAGATGGTCTCAGTCCGAGACACATTTAATACTCCTATGGAAAGACGGTGTTTGGAGGACGTAGTGGCTTTGGATACAATGATAATACAAATTAGTTTTTTACTTTAGATATTACTGAATAACAGATAATCAAAATATTTGCAAGTAATCAACAATGATGGGAAAAAGAACAAAAGAAGAAGAAAAAAAAGTGAAAAGAGGCATAATGCATTTACACAAATAAATGAGTAGCCTACAGTCCAAATCCACTGAGTAACAGTGATACAGAGTAGTTACAGCTTCCATACAGTACACTGTTTAAGTGTAGTGTGGTCAACTATCACTTTGCTCATATGCATCATTAAAATACAAACCAAATTTTTGCATACAGATCTATATGATCATGACAAACAGGATGGAACTATGCACTCAAATGTACATGTAGTATCTCTTTGCGCTGCATAGGTATTCTTATTTGCCATACGACAATGCACATAACAACTTTCTGGCCAATCACTGCTGAATGCATTTATAAACAGAGTTCCACTTTCACTCTTCCCTCTGTGTACATGTAGTGTCTCCATCTGCTACAAAAACTGTGCCACTGGTTCATGCAGGGGTCAGGCCTTGTCTTGTTTGCACACAAGTTGCGTTCACAAGGGCAGTTATTACCGGGCATATCTTTGTCGGGTATAAGTCCGACCTAATAAAAAAAAATTCCATTGATCCACCAACGCGTCCACACGTGTCGGTATTAACACTTATACCCGACAAAACTATGCCCGACACGTTATAACCGGTAATAGCAGACAGGAAATGACGTAGTCAAGGTGCTATCGGGTCGTAACCTCTGACCCAAATTGCGTGAAATGTGAATTGGTAAACAATGAAGTTGTCTTCGCAAAGAGTAATTGCTCTTTTCAGGTCAGAGTTATGTCCGACAACAGTCCACAGGTATTTTGTTATTACCGGGTATAACTTATTACCGGACTTATATCTGGTCTTCTTCGGATATAAATCGTCGGGTATAAGTCGCGCTATATCCGATAGAGTTATGCCCGACAATCGTTCATACAGCAACTTTATATCCGACGCTATTACCGACATAAGTTATGCCCGGTCACAAGCAACTTATGTCCGATCGTGTGGACATGGCTACAGACTGCTAGGGTATGTGCAAATTGTAAATGTCACATCTTGATTACTGTATGATAAAAACACCATATATGATGACATAAATGGTAGCCGGGGTACAACTAGAAATCGCACATTCTTTTGAATTATATTTTTTTTTTTTTAGTACTGTAGCCTGGGTTTACAAATTATGTAAAAGTTGTGTGATACAGTGTGAAAATAACACTTTTACTTCATTTTTACCCCATTTTTCACAAGTTTATGGCTTTTTATTGTGCACTTGCACAGCCTCTACATCATAACCACTGATTTCAGTGATCATTACCAAAGAAAATACATTTTTGGACACAAGAGGGTGCTGCACAATGCGGTACACCAGGGTACAATGGTACCTCGGGGTAGCGCGTGGTGCATCATATGTGAATTTTGAGAGCATCAGTTGATACTACACTGTAGTTTCAACACAGCATTCACACTAAAAAGCACACTTATTCTGACGGGCATTTCAAAACCACTCTTCACACTCAATTGCATTTTACATGTAAATAAGGCCAGTTTTAGTTCAAATTATCAAACTAATATTTTTGTACCCTAGTAAATATTACTGGAGTATAATTATGTACATGTATAAATGTTGTAATTTGATATCCAAGTATCACTGCATTTAGAACTGGTAAATCAAATCAAATAGGATATCTTCACCTCAAACTAATATTTTTGTACCCCGGTAAATATTACTGGAGTATCATTATGTATAAATGTTGTAATTTGACATCCAATATGTATCACTGCAATTAGAACTGGTAAATTAAATTAAATATCTTCACCTCAAGACAGGATGGTACTTTCAGTTATGGTATGCAAACCTTTTCTTCAACTTACATACTCGATACTCTTGAAGTTGAAGGCAGGGATGTAATTTGACCACTTCCTCAACATCTACTCTGTTGTACATGCATTCGTCCTTAGCTGGCTTATCATAATTGTATTTTCGCAATAAATATGTAAATATGTACACACACACGCACGCACGTGCACGCATGCACACACACACACACACACACACATACACAAACACACACACACACACACACACACACACACACATACACACACACACACACACACACACACACACACACACACACACACACACACACACACACACACACACACACACACACACACACACACACACACACACACACACACACACACACAGGAGCTAGCCATACATTAGTGTAATGTTAGTGTCCTCACTCAACCCATTTTAAGAAGAGGATAATAAGCAGAGTTCTCCGAACCAGAAGTGCTTTCGTAGTCACAAATTTTTGTTGAGACCTTACCAAACAGATTGCATGAAATTGCATGAAACCATGGAAACTAGAGCGGATACTACATGTGGCTGTAGTGCCTGTAAATATTAAAGGTAGTGCAAATCTGGTCTGGAGTGAAATTTGATAAACTGTAGATCTACACACTCCCGACTTATGTACTCTGGACTGGAGTTACTCTTTGAATGCCAGTACGAAAGCAGAATAGCCATCAACTGGTCTTTTGTGTGCATCTGATCTATCCCAATTCCATACCCCAATCCCACATCAGAGCAATGAGTATTGAGTGGAGTAGCTAGTCTAAGTTTCCAGACTCACACTTTGTTTAAGTTTCTACACCTCTATGTGATTTTGGTAAAAAGAACAGTCTAAAATGGAGAATAGCTAAGGATGATCTGATCTAACTGTGTGTAAACAGAGTGGTAGGCATGCCATGTCATAGGCAATGAGCATTGAACAACAATAATTTCTAACAAGCAGGACTGGAAGAATGAGTGGGACTGTAGGGTCAAATGCGTTCAGGAGCGTTCAAACTTCTTGAATCTGGTAAATTCATCAGCATCATGGATTCTTTTTTTTAATTACTTGGAACCACTTGTGGTTAAAGACAGTAGTTTTTACTTTCCGTAGCAGTTGATTTTCAGATGTGGGTCAGGATCTTGAATCTTTTGTGACCCTCTTCATTTTTAAAGCAGACTCTGGAAAAAAGAAAGAGGGTCACAAAACATGCGAGACATAAATGTACAACATGTTCATACAATTTCAAACAAACACGCCTTTTCTGAGAAGAAAACAGTATCTTCACTGATGACTGGGGTGACCCTGCAAAATGTCAGAATGACAGTATTTATGGTTAAAATCAAATTGTGAACATCTTAGTTTTTGAACTAATTTATTTCCTTTCTAAGAATTTTAAATTCAGTCAGACATTATGAGATGGCTGAAAACGATCTAGGTCGCCTGATATCTCTCGGGAAATACAGCCCACATCCCAGCTTCCTTCGCAAGAGGAAGCCCAGTTACGTGGGCCGCCAGTCAAAAAATAACTCTTTGGCCCCTTGCGATCTGGTGAGGAAGGAATGTCTCCTATTCTCTTAATAATGTTGAAGGTCATCAAACGGCAAGGGCCATGTTTTCAAGCAGCAGAAGGAAGTGAACTTGGGAGTTTTTATTCTCAGCTATTGCTTTGGATTACAAAGAATGTGTTTACAACAATTGAGGAAATAAGAAATTTTGCCTAATTTATGATATCCGAAGTGATGAACTTGCCCTTTACTAAAGTTTTCATAGAATAGGGCCTCTGTCTGCCTTTTCATCTTAGAAGCATTAATTATAATCTATTCTGTGTCCTCCCATCACTGCTCTTTGTAGTTCTTTAATGTTCATGTCTGAAGCTACAGAAAAACTACAACTACTGCAGACTTACAATAACATCAAGTGACCTCTAAGGGCAATGTGTTAGGTATCATTGTAGACAAAAACATTAGTCTCAGTTCCAGACCCTGCGACTTATTCTCCCTCCGAGTAGCAGTGCGGGTGCTTCGCACCCGCACCCTGTGACAGCAGCCGGAAAACTAGTTCAAGACAGTTAACTGATGATAGTAGGCCTAATTTCTATAGGAAATAGGATAAGTTCTCGCGTCTGGAAGCCAGACTACAAAAACATGGGAATTAGTTCCATGATACAACCTGATTATTTGAAATTGCATAAGAACAAGTCTGGGTTGGAGTTGAAATGGGTGGAAATTACAACATGAAGGGAAATGCAAATGACACAGTAGTGGCAATTTTGTGTAACGAGTGGTAGGATGAAAAGACTGAAGGTAAAATAATGCTCATGTGGAAAAAAAAAACACTATGAGGGTATATATTGTGGAAAGGGTGAATTTACACTTTCCAACCTCCCCACCCACCCCACATTAATCAAGTTTAATCATTTATTTCCATCACATTTAACTTTTGAATAGGTTCACAGAGCACAAAATATTGAGCATTAAAAATTGAGGGGGGGGGGATAAGCTGAGAAGTGCTACCTACAAATACGGGGAAGAGCCGATTTATGGAAAATTTTAAGTAATCAATAACCTTTTACGTGTATTTATTAGGTAAAGATTAGTGACAATTTTTATGTAGATAGATTTAAATAAAATGTTCAAATACTATTGTCAATCAAACATTGAAAAATTCAACAGTGAATTGACATTTCTTCTTAGAACAGAATGACTCACTTAAAGGCCAAGCGTCTTTTTTGCACGCCTAAAAATTCACATTGTGTACATGTATACACTGGTATAAAAAGAAAAAAAATAGCATTAAAGAACCTTTGGCAAAGTATAGCTGAAAACTCAGTTTTAGTGCAGTAACCGACTGACCATTAGAACGGTGATTTGAATTATTGTCTTGATGAGATAAAAACTCTACTACTCTACTAGTCTTCTTTCGAACCCTTACAGTGCATGTGTTAACAATGCACACGTGTATCATATTCATGAACTTTATAAACATGACAAATTTTATGCATATATTAAAGTCGCAGACAGATTACTATTTACAGACCAATGCATGATTAATTAAATAATACTACTGTTCTATGAGTTTCAGAGGAATCTAAATGAAAACATGGGGGTAAAAAGAGACTAAAGAGACCTCCCTGGTGAGTTACTTTTAGGTGCATTTTTCAAATTCTAAGTACTTATTGATCTTTAGATTGACATGTCCATCATGAAGAGCATAGGGCATGAAGGATATTCTTGAATGTTCCTGGTGGTTGCAAATGACAGTCCCTGCCTTTAAGAGAAAAAGTTATTTCCAGTTTTTGCATATCTGATGGGGTGTCTTACAATTAAAAATGCTGAACTATTTTGTAAGTGCTTGCTCATCTAAGGGGTGGTATAGCATCCTTTGCCTGTTGCCCTTACTGTGCACACCAGCCCGCATGCGAACCATGTGGGCTGTCTACTTTTATTACAGCAAATGAGGGACTGCCTTAGTTTTTCAAACTTTTCTTGGAACTGAGAACATATATCTACATGTATTCATTTTCAAATGATGATCTTTGCCAGTTTAGCCGCACCTGTGGATAAACCATGTGCAGTTACATGTAGCTCATCCCCTGACTTTCGACATCAACTCGTTTTTTTGTAAGCCGGATTGGTTTTTATAGCGGGGTCACAATATCATTATGAAAGGGGATAACGTATCTGGTTCCATATGTCACCAACAAAAAATGCTGGGAGTTTTTTTTAGCATTGGACATAAATGCCACTAATATCCAGTTTCATATGAGTGATAGAACTTTAGAGTAAAAATAAATGTTGGTAATTTGTTTTTAGTGTCGGTCATGAATGGTGCAGTGCTAATATTCCGCTCCGTATGATGGTGAAAAGAAATGTCGGAGTTTGTTTTTACAAGTAGTGTCGGAAATGAATGACACTAATATTCAGCTCTGTGTGATGCCAAAAAGAAATGGCAGGAAGTTGTCTTTAGTGCTTGATATGAATGGTACTTTGTAACTGGGGCTGCAGTGGCTCCAGAGCAAGGAAGAAACACGGGCACATGCAGCTTAAGTGTGCTTAATTTATGAGAATGTATGACGGACAAAAGAGTTGTTTTTGTTTCAACTGCAAGAATGGGGAAGCTACATGTATTATTACCGTGTGAACATCTAGGATAATATGAAATCATGTTGGCTATTTAAATGGACTTTTGCTTGTTAGATCTACATTGTACCCGTGTATTGGACCGATGGAATCTGTCTCCTTAACTCTTAACATGCCAGGCCAGAGGATTTGAACCTCTATGGACTAATATGTGTACTATTTGGGGTAGATCTGCGACTTGGGCACGTTAAGAGTTAATATTTGAGGGCTTCTCATGTAGCAATATTGGCATCGTCGGTTAGCCCCACCTGATGAGGGCATTGAGGGTGCTGACCAATGATGTCAATATTTTTAAATTAAAAGCCCCAGAATATTAAAGGGACTGAATCGTGGCCATCAACCGGCCTGATGAGAACAAAACTCAGGGCCGTCACCCTGTTCGCTAGCTCCGTTTCGCGTGGGTGTTGATGTGTTGCGAAACCAGTTCGATGCATGCAGCAGCACACTGGCAGATCGTGTATTCAGTACGGCCAATGAGAAGCAACAAACTCAGTGGAGGTCCTATCAAATTTACCGAAACGTGCCGAATTGATTATTCGGGCTCTTTCGTATTAGCGTGTGCGTCCATCGCGGTCCGCTGAGTACTGCAACGAAATAAACACTCCACCGCGTATACAGTATGTATAACTCAAAACGGAGCTAGCGAACGGGGTGACGGCCCTGAGTTTTGTTCTCATCAGGCCGGTCGATGGCCACGATTCAGTCCCTTTAAGGTCCAACTCCATCAGTCTACCTGTGTATAAACCGCACCCCCTTTTTTCTGATTTTCCCGACGGAAAGTAAATCTAATTCTCGCTATCGACAATTATGTGGCGTTCAGCTTTACAGGGCGCTATCGTCAGTGTGCGCATGCATAGTTTTCACGTTGGTTTGACTTTTGTGACCTAACTTATTTCCAGCTTCCATAGATAATAGC
>JZLH01S0521228.1:0-17987 GCA_001188425.1 Eucidaris tribuloides
TAACATACAAAATTGAAAAAAAAAAGAGTTCAATAACTAGTTGTGCATTGCATAACTTTGTGTTATGCTCTTACTGTAATTCCTCCTACTGGTATTTGTACTTGTTGATATGAATATCTCATCCAACTTGTACAAACTGAATATTACCGGTAGTGGTTATAACTGACTACCAGTGCTAATGACTCACTTACAGAACATTATGTTAATTTTGTAACAAATACAAAGGTCACTGTACTTCTACTGGTACTTTTAACATTCAGATCAGGAACTACATGTAAGTCATTCAACCTTTATAGTGATAGGCACCCAAAATTTCAATGAGTGTGACAGACTGCTACAAAACTGATGTACGTAATAATACTGGTAATAACTTTGAGATGAAAAAAGGGCATTTTTAATCGTATAACCAGTATGAACTGATCATTTGCGGTTTTATCCAGACTAAGTATCAAGTTTATAAATTATAGAACATCAAATGTCAAGTTTACATACATGCACATACGTATAGCATATGGGCAATTCCGTGAATTATTGGACAAATCACAAATTATATAAATTGGTCTATCTCGAATCATATTACATTTCAATGGTTTGAATGGGTATTGAATCTATGTAAGAAAACAATTGGGGACATCCATTCTACTCTAAAAATTTTTACATCTTCAAAGCAGCAACCGCTCTCAGGAGAATCAAGGAACCATTACCAGACAATACCAACCATGTGGAACTTAGTGTGAGCACGACTTAAATCTTCATTTTATTTTGGAAAAAACTTATTCTCAATTATTTGCTGCCAGTCTTTTTTTTCCCATTGGTCCAATACCTCTTGTTTCATTGTTTTGAATAGTAAGTTAAAGTCTCCCACATATGCAATACTAAGTAATCTTGTAAAAAAACGACATGATTTTAAGATCTGGCAAATTTGTGTGGCATGGCGGGTGCGGACAAAAAAAATGTAATGTACATAACCGTTAAACCGCTACCTAACCATGTTTTTGTATGTACTGTGTTAGATCTTAAAATGAAACCATAGATTTTTTTGATTCACTAAGTTTATATATCCAAATGAGCTACCAAGATGCTCAGAAATAGGCATGAATTACCTAACAGTTTGTTTCAGTTGAAATACAGGTTGGAGGAAAACTTAGGACCCAAAGGACTTGTCATTTTTTTTTCCATGTCCTCTTTTCGTAACGTAACTAACCATAATTAAAATGTTGTTGTTATACCCACTGAACACATGTCTTCATGATTTTGCTTTTGATGTTCGTTGAAGTGAGGGGCCAGTCTACCGAGAATTGACGCAGTTTACCAAAAACAGAAAATTATATGAAGGGCCATGTTCATGGTTTGGATAGCCAACTGTTGAGTAAAGTTCTGTCATTAAGTGTAAACGTAAACTAAATTTTCACGGAATTTGCCCATATACATTGTACATTTAGTCACATATCATTTTGGACTGGTACTACACTTGTTAAAAGCCAACTTGGCTTAAACATTTACCACAGTTAAAAAAATGTGACCTACATTCCAAATCCCTCCATTGATCCAAGTTGGTCTTTGGATAACGTCTAAAAATGAAGCCCTGAAAAAATTGTATCTCAAAATGATTATTTAGTGCTTTAAAAAAGTGAAAATCTACAAACATTCAAATTGACCGGATTCCCCTGCCCATTAACTCCAATAGACTTACTGTGTGTAGATCTAGGTTATTTTCTACTCGCCCTGAGTATCAATTGTTTATTCATTCATATCTTGCCAGTGGCAACATAAATTTCCAAACTTTTGTATTCTAGGGTGTTTATTTGTCCAGTTTAACACTACTATGTACATGTAGCTCAGATATCAAAGTTTGACAACGTTTTAAGTTGAAGCTCCGCAATGTTAGCTTATTACTTTAACATCCAAATAAAAACTAGTTTGTTCATGTAACTGGCCCTCATTGTGAATGGCAAAATATGTCAAGAATTTGAATTTTATAATCACCTCGTTCCTGTTTTAGCCAAATAAGATGTTCAAAGCGACATGTATTTTCATCTTTGCTTTGCATATTTTTTGACCTGTACACTTTCATTAATTTATTGAATGTTGAAAATTGTGGACTGTGGAAGAGGTTGAAATTAGAGGTTGCATTGGTTTCTGCTCAAAGTCAGTATGTAAAACTGTAAATTATCATTTGGAAAATGTTGAGCCCGCCCCCCCCCCCCAAGCATTTTCATTTATTTAGTTTTCGACAAAAATGGAAGTGTTTGCAGAGTGTGCAGTTTTATTATTTGTTCATAAAACTTATTGACAAAAAACACTTGAGCAGAATTCAGTGTATACTGTACCATACTAATAGTATGTTTTGCTTTACAAGTAATTTAACCAGAATCATGTGTGCAATGTACATCGCTTATATGTTAAAGTTATTTTATCTTGAAGAAGAATAAAGATTTTACAACATTACAATAACATACTAATTATATTTGTACGACAGTGGCATTGCCATTGGCTCTTGCTAACCCTAATCTCAACCCTATTCCCTAACCTATTCCATGTAGGTCCATGCCTATTCTAAACCATAAAGGGGAACAATACTGCTTTGGGAGATGTGCTTCTGTAGCAGGTATCACAGGAGCAAATAGTGGTATACCAATTAAGAGAACATTCTAACGCCCAAGTTTAGTTTTGGGGATTTTTTTTTCTTTGAAAGCTTTATGCCCAAAGGTCATATCACACCAATAACAGATTCTGAATGTCTTTCGTTTTTTTTTATGATTAATTAATGAAAAATCTGAGTTATACCTCATCTAAAAGAGCAGAGTCTGCTCTTTCTGATGAGGTATAATTCTGATAACCTTAACACCTTATTAACCCTTTGGATGCTATAATGTAAAATATAGTCGAAAATCGTCGGGGGTACCGAAAAATCGTCCGGGGGTCCCCCCCCCCGAGATTTTTCATTAATTAATTATAAAAGAACGAAAGACATTCAGAATCTGTTATTGGTGTGATATGACCTTTGGGCATAAAGCTTTCAAATAACAAAAAAATCCCCAAAACTAAACTTGGGCTTTGAAACACAGTGTAGGTAATAATAAATGAAAATTAGTCAAATTGATTTAAACTTTCAGTTTTGTTGTTATTTTTGTTAAGCGTTGTGATAAAAGACCTAGATGACTGGCATGCTTTCTCCTCCAGCTTCTCAGTGTTGTGATGTGCATGTAGTAGCTGTTTTGGAATCCCAGTCATAATCTAATAAGGTTGATTTTCACCTATAAGTAGGCTGACTAATGCTGAAGCTCTTGGGTGCTTGCCATCAATGAGATTATCATCAGGAAGAACCCTGGTTCTTGGGGTATAATGATGTGGTACCTTGAAGGAGATTTCATTGCAACGAGATACATACTGTACTCCATAATGTAGTACATACATGTGTATTCTTGCAAACAATTACTTGTGTCTATGGGCTTATCTATGGTGAAAGGACAGTAACATCTAAAATGTTCCTCACAGTTGCATTTTGTATTTCTTAAACATTCTTTCAGATCAAATGAAATCAGATAAAACTAACAACAAAGAAATTGAATATGATTCAATTAGTTTTCATGGTACCTATGCTCCATAAAAAGTCTTCCTGCACAAATTCCTCGGTAACAATTGGAATGGAACCATTTTGTAACATTTTTTTTGTGGCCTCATTATCATGATTGCATGAATTTAGTGGGCAATTTTGAAATTGTACAATGTACATTAACATACCAGTTGTTTAGTACATTTGATACAACATCTGAATATTACTTTCCTCAAAGGAAATCTTGTCATGGGGTATAGTCGGGTGTCCCGCACCTCGCCATAGTTAATGTTTTTACATATTTTGTATTCTACTCACATAAAAAGAAAATGCTGAGACTCCAATAGAATTTCAAGTTCAGTGATCGATGCGATTGTTTCTTAGCTATCACCGTTAAACGCCAACAATGTCATTTTCTTGTGCGTCGGAATTGAGGCCCGCACCTCGCCACCCCCGCTCCGCCATAGACAATGCACGTTGAGAATGCGCGCGGAGGTTACACTGATCTCTATGTAAAAACATCAACGCATAGCTGTAACACACGTTTCTGGTTACTTTTATGTTTTTCGATCCAGAATTCCCCGTTTCGTTTAATTTTGCGTGGTTTTGGAATATCGTGAGAAGTGTTTAGCGTCCTGCACACAGCCCAATGCGTATTGTTTGTTAAGCGCGCTTCTATTCCATTTTACGCGGGGTGGCGGTTTTAGGGCCCCTGGCGGGCCCCCTACTATATTTCATGTAGATTCTCATATCAATGAATTCAATTATAATTTCCAAAAATGTCTGTTTATGTGTTTGCATCAAGGGTGATGTACTTGTTTACGCATGTACATCATGTAAATGTTACCAGGAAACTTACAATTACAGTGTTTTAAAATCATTCACACCTGCAGCAGCAGCATGCACATTATTTTGTATTTGTGTGTGTGATATCTTACATTTGAGAATGACACGACATATGACTGTATGTTGACTTAGATTTTTGCTCAGACTAGTTTCTTTTTTTGGGGGGGGGGGAGAAATGATGAAGAGCCTATACTGCATCGTAAGACATGTGACATAATTAATGACAACCTGCAAAATGTGAATTATGAATTGACCTGACTTTTGTTGTGTAGATGCTTAAAACATTGACCTTTCAGCATTTATGGCTGTGCAGTTATTTTCATCTTATCAATATTGCCCACATGTGACAAAGTCATCACTATGGAGATCCCATGCTTGCGAAATGCCAAAGGCAGTTCAACTGAAAAAAAATAATAATCCTAGGATTGACTGATGTGGGGTTAAACATTTCAAGGACTGTCTCAAGAAGCAATTGAGTGCAAGTGCTTGACATTCCTGCTAAAAAAACAAAATTAAAAATCTAATCTGTAATCTACAATATGCTGATATCGTTATTAGAAGTGGTTTAGATTTCCTTGTTCAATGCTTTTTGTGCATGTATATACACATACCAAGTAACTACAGTGTATCTGTGACAGAAACTTCCTTACAGTTTGTATGAACATGTGTACATGAAAAATCAATGAAATTTGTACTTCTCAGAAACTATAGTGGTATCAGAAAAGTGTTACTTTATTTCATGCCCAGTGTGAAACTTTTTTTAATGAGAATTGATAATTGAACATGTTTGTTATGGAGTACTGTGTAAATTACTAAGGGTTGAAGCATAAAATGCTCTGTATGACCTCTGGTGTACACTATTGGTATTGATAACAAATGAAGTTTAATCCCAATGCATACATGTACAGATATCTTGTTATCATCTTGATGTGCAATGAACATGAATTAATGATAATGAGATACATTTGTACTTACCTGAAGCACATGATGCACCACGTAGTAAACCAGGTACCATGTTGTGATGTGCCTTCTTGTGTCCTTGTAGGAGTAATAGTAATCATGCTGGTGTTGCCTCAGTGCACAACATACATGTATGGATATAAACTGACAAAAAATCAAGTGGAAATTATGTTAAAGCTGTTATTTTTAAGGTGGTTAGTATTGCATTTTGATTTCTGAACTACATATTGTAGTAGTGTTCATATGGACAAATAAACACCCTAGAATAAAAAAAGTTTGGAAAGTTACACTACCATTGGCAAGTTATGCATGAATAAACAAACCTCGGGGCGAGTTTAAATAGCCTAGGTGTACACACAGTAAGTCTATGGGAGAAACTGGGCAGGTGAATCCGATCAACTTACGATTTTCACTTTTTTAAAGCACTAAATAATCATTTTGAAATATAATTTTTTCAGGGCGTCATTTTTAGACTTTATCAAAGACACTGGTAGCATGGGGAATCATGTAGCTCAGATTTTTTTAACTGTGCTAAATGTTAGCCAATACCTTTAATGAAACATTATGCATTTATAATAAAGAACTCTTCAACATTGAAAAACAAACGACAAAATAACTTTCAGATGTCTAGGTAACCTTGAGTATAGCAATGAAAAAAATAAATAATTTCACAAAATGGCAGATTATTATCTGGTACCCCAGGGTACCATTTATGTCATCATATTGACATTTGTGCTACTTGTAGACCTATAAATCTTCCATGATATGGTATCAAGCAATTATGAATTAGTGTAATGTAAATTTTTTAGCACAGATGGTGATTAGAAATATGTTATTGATATTACAGATTTCCCTATTTTGTCATAGATATGTTTTCCTAATAAAGCTCTGGATTTGATGGTAATGCACTTGTTCAGTTATGCCGATCATGATTGCTACAATAGAATATGTAAGGAGCATTTTGAGTGATCACCGAGTCTCCCAAACTTCAGATTCTTGTTATTATTGATCATTATTGATTTTGTCATTGTTTTGTGTTTGTTTTTCTTTGAATCTGTTCTATCCAGGTCCATTGGAGTGAGTCAAGAGGTGGGGGCCATCAGACTGGTTCCTACACAAAGTACTATGATGCTGAAGAAGAATATTTCTACATGAAACAAGTGCTTTTTGGGAAAGGTAACCCAATCTACCATTTACTAGGATTTTTGTACTGTGTTTCTGTGTATGGTACCTGATTCCAAATGGCAATTTTCAAACTGCAGTCAGGAAATTTCGAATCCACTTCAGCATAATTTAGTACATCAAAGGTCATTATTTCCTTTTTTTAAGAAGCTATCCTTCCCTCTCTCTTTCTTCCTCACTGCTACCACCCTCACTTCACCCTCACCTCATAGTCCATCCCACCTTTCCTCTGCCCTTTCTTTTACTCTACCCTTCCCACCCACCTCAACTTTCTCACTTTATCTGTCTTTCACCCATTCAATCTCGCACATCCACCCTTGATACCTCTCACCCCTCCCTTCCTCTCCCCACCCACCCCACCCTTCTCATCTCTTATTCCTTCCTTCATCTCTACCCTCAGGATTTCCCCACCTCTCATCCATTCACTCTTATGCCCCCACATGCACCATTCCTACCTCTTACCCTTTCTTTCCCTCCCCACCCTCCCCAACTTTTTCATCTCTTATTCCATCCTTCATACCCACTCTCAGGCTTTCCCATCCCTTGCCCAATCACTCTCATGCCCCCAACCCTTACCTCTACCTCTAACCAATCCCTTATCCTGCCCTAACTTTCTTATTTGTTATTCCTTCCTTCATCTGCCCCCCCCCCACTTCTCACCTTAACCACTACCTCCCTTCCCCACCCCACCCAACTCAATTCCATCATTTCTTATTCCCCACTTCCCCTCTCCATCCCTTTCCCAGCTCCTCACCCCACCCACTCTCACCCTCACCTTTTATCTCCTCCCTTATTTTATCCACATCTTACCCTGATATCATCCTTTACATCAGTTACATGTGATACACCACACACTACCCTGAGCCATTGTACCCCAGCGTACCATGTTGTGTAGCACCCTATTGTGTCCATAAAGGTATTTTCTTCTCTAGTGCACAGCAGAAGGACATAAACGGATAAACAGTGGGATGAAAATGAGGCTGAAGATGTTATGTTTAAGTGTTATACAGTTCGGCCTCGGTTATACAGCCATCGATTATACCGAGATCTCTGTTATCCGGACAATGGGCTTATCATTCATTACGTGTAATTGATACACCTTTATCAGAAGTGTACACAGAAACAGGCTGGCTATCAGGGACAGTAAATAAAGTGTCTCATGTGGGAGGTCTGTTGCAATTTGTGCATGGTCTTTGGGTTGTTTATACAACAACTTATGACATGTGTACCTCCCCCCTATACTGTGTTTGTACATTATCTCTCTGATCCGGCCATATCACTTATCCGGATGGCTGCTGGTCCCAACGTAGCCGGTTAATCGAGTTCGAACTGTATACATTTTGTGCATGAAGAGTTTTTGAACATTGAAAACATACTCCAAACAAAACTTTTACATGGATTCATAACCCAGGGCACATTGCTAAACAAATAAATAATTCAATAAACTTTTGGATTTCTATTTGGTCCCCCAGGATACCATTTATGTTGTGTATTTCCAAACTTCATCCTCCCTAGTCCACAACATAACTCCTTAAGCATAACTGAAGATTTTCATGTACAGTAAGTGCTGGCAGTGAGCTTGGCAAGTTACATGTTAGAAGCCTAAGAATGCAAAGTGAACCTGCAGACATTGCGGATTGCGTGGTTGGTTCTGAGAAGTAGAGACTCAGAAATATTCCAAACATGCAATGAATTACCATTTCACCATAAATCACCAACATTTCCAGCAAAGGCGCAATATAGAAATGAACAAGAAATAAATATAATTGAAAACGAAGTTCACCCCTTTGATAGACTCATTCATTACCCTATAATACATACATGGCTAACCTTAATGACTAGAAGTGGATATGCACTGGCTGGAAAAGAAATTAGAAATTGCAGACTTGACTGTATTTATAAAGCATGCAGGTTTTGGAATTTGCTGTACACAAGCGGACAGTACTGTAGAAGATTGGTTTCTGTGACATCTTCATGCATACATGTACTCATGAATGTATGTTATGTACAGTATGTTAAATCAGCATTATACTGAGTATGCTGTCAAGTTGTGTTTATTTTTGTGTTGTACTTCACAGAAATGGGAAGAGATTTATGAGTGTATTCCATCAGAAAGAATTACTGCAGTGTGTATTATTAAAAGATGCTTCTGGAGTGATATGTGTGCTCATGTAAAGGCATGGGCGGTTTGGTTGACGTAATAGTCCTTAGCAGCAGAACTATTTATAATTCCTACTTTGATCATTAGAGGGTATGTTAATTTATTTGAATTGGAGTTTGTCTGAATAATCACTCCTACCAAAAGTAGGAATTGTTATTTAAGACAAAATCTATTTCAAATTTTGTGAATATCAAGTATGGAAACTGCTTGTAAATGCAAACAAATATATGAAAATAGTTTCTGAAGATACCAGTGATGACATCCTAAAGACTTGAACTTCAAAACTTTTCTATGGACTTGGCCCTTTTATCTCCCTCATTAAGATGGCTATATGTGAGTGATGTTATGACAATTCATGTAATATAAAGAGAGTGGTGATTTACATCATTCAAGTGTATTGTATGATTGTCTGTTAATTGCCCTTTGTGTTGTAAGACCCTCCTGTTTTT
Source organism: Eucidaris tribuloides (assembly GCA_001188425.1). Lineage (NCBI taxonomy): Eukaryota > Metazoa > Echinodermata > Echinoidea > Cidaroida > Cidaridae > Eucidaris > Eucidaris tribuloides. The sequence continues at coordinate 9,155 of JZLH01S0521228.1, forward strand.
TTTAAATGGATTCCAGACATTTAAATTAACCTCTAGTGATATGGAAACTAACTAGTCAATGCTTGAATAGTAGACTTATAATCTACTCAGAAGAAGTAAACTCCCATGGCCTGGAGATATTTAAAGGGAGAAGGAGCCAGCCACTAACAGGCATAAGTTCAGAAAATAAATGACATTGTGAGTATTGTGAGAATTATGGTACATGGTGATAAAGACAGCCTAAATAAGGGGTGCTGTGTGATACTCACCCTCAGCAAGGCCCTATAAATTAGTTAATTTGTGTTTATTTTACGTCTTTGCAAGTTTTATGTGGAGATAAAACTTGTAGAAACAGCTATGGGGGAGGAGCTTATCGATTCAAACAGTGCACATTACCACGGCGCGACTAACACACGTCGGGTGGCATGCATCGGTCACGCATGGTTACCTTCAATCCAGTGCACGTGTGATCTGATTGGTTGGCAGGAACTCAAATATTTTCTTAACTTATTTCTGTTAGTTGCCGGCTCCTTCTCCCTTTAATTGATACTAGCAGCGTAGGAAATAAATGGGCTAAGGGCGATTTAGCCCCCAAATTTAACAAAATAGCCCCCTAAAATCACAAAATAGCCCTCAGTATCCTCATAGGGTTCAATGTATACTGGCATCACTAATTCAGGCTTAAAGTAGTCCCCCAAAGTAAAATCTTATTTCCTGCCCTGGATACTAGCTTTTTACATAATGTACATACTAGATTTGGATGTTCACGCACACATAAAATCTTACAAAGGAAAAGTAAAGGATTTAAAATCAGAAAAAGTAAAACACAAAAATTAATACTTTTATAACAATTGATCATGGATTAGCCTGGTAGGTTTACATTGCTCCGGAAATGGACTTAGTAACATTCAATTGTTCTGTTTTTTCCATTCTGTAAAGGATGCCTGGTGCATCCGTAAACATCACATGATTCCAGTTGGCCTTGTAGTCATGGGTTTGATTGGTCCTCCTGCTGTCAAGGTCAAAGTCATATATCTTGTAGGAGCATGTAGATTATAATGGCTTCAGACCGGATGGAAGATGTGAGCTTTGGCATTGTCCTTGACCTTGATATCATGGGATGTGCAATTGGCATTATGCCTGTTGTGTGCAGGGATTGATTGGAAATGTTATGGTTGCATGTATTCTGTTCTGTCGACCAAACTTAAAATGTGGATTAGAATTCTTAGTAAGATGATAATTTGTATCACTTTAGAGGCATATCCCAGAGGTGGATCAGTGATATTAAAAGAAAGATGCATCTGGGAATATTTGTTTTCTGTATTTTTGGGGGGGTGGGGTGGGGGGTGGGGGGTGCAGGCGGAGTGGGGTGCGGTTCAGCCCTTCTGAATTTGCCACTGCAATGCACTATTGTTGCACCCAGTGAAGTACTGTTGTCATTCTTTATTTTGAATTTGTAATGGTCACGACATTCCATTAAAGGTAAATGACATGATTGGGGGTAGCCCTCAACTTGGGCTGAAACTACTCTAGAATCAAGTAAACTATGCAAGGATTCTCCTGTGAAAATCTTGTAGTCAAACGTTGACTCCTTCTTAAATAAACAATGTCAATATCACTCGTAGCACGGAAACCTGCTGTGTGGCTCTCTATGGGGCTTATTTTTAATCGTCCCCGGGAAAATTTAAGATACTCCTATGTTTATGCTTAATTCTCCTTGAGTAAACAAATTACAGACAAACCCTCCCAGGTGGGAGATCCACTCCTGCTAGTGTATAGTTGGTATATATTTCAACTCATTTGGTTCTTGAGGCATTTTTAAGTGTTCCCAATCATGTCACTAACCTTTAAGCTCTTTCTTAAAGCACTTCAGAAATTTTGTGATGAATGTAATATAAATTCTCAAATTCATAAAGGATTTCAACTCTCTCTGGTGAGATATGATTAAAAGCAAATTGTTTCATGTATTATTTCATCATCTACACATAGAACACACTATTCTTTCATGGTAAGTTACCAGGGGTTTCTTTTACTTAATATATATGTGACAAAATGCTTATGAAATGATGATTTAGTGCTAGTAGAAAATAATCAATATTCACAAATCAAAGCTGCATTAAACTACTGACATCAGAAGCAATATGACAACTTCTTTTAAATAGTCCTTGCAATAAGCAGCCCGTGTGTATCATAAATGCTGTGTCGTGAGAGGCTTGTGTATATATTTCTGTCTGAAAATCATTAATGAATGATTTATGTTCTTATCCCTGGCAATGTCGCTATCTCACCCCCCCCCACCCCAACAAAAATGTTACAGGTATTTGATATGTACAGTCATCTACCGTACACACATACATTACGACATGTCGTTGTGTCTACATGTAGATGCATGCATGTGACTTCTGATGAAAGGAGATGTAACAATACCATGTGTTGGGAAATTTAGACAATTTTGATGTAGGTAAAAATATACATGTACTGCCTCGCTATATCACATTGCCTAACAGACAACATGGCCTGTTCATTGTTTCTTGATTATATATACGCGTAATTTGCATAAAGTTTACAAGAAATAATCTGCAATTGGAAATACGTATTCAACAATTGGTAAGAGGGGTTATGCTTAAATATGATATTTTCTTCCAATTATAATTTTGAATTTTGCCATTTTCACATTTTTAAGATTCTTTTAGTTTTTGCTAAATAAAATGTCACAGGAATTTATTCAGTAAAGAAGGTTGAGTAGGAGGAATTTAATAAAATAAACATTTGTGGGAAAATGGACATACTCTTACAATTTTGTTTCCCTGAATTTGTATTTTGTGATGTCTCCTCTCTTTAAGGTGAAAATCATTACAAACAAATTTGAACCCATAATGGACTAGCCATTGTAGCCAAAAAGTATGAGACAATGTCAATGAAATGCGTAGTATACAGGTTGTGAGATGAAAGGGGCTACAGAAATCCACCACACTGTCCACACAGCCAAGGTAGTTAAACATACACTCTACATTGCATAATCAGAAATAATTTTGATCCCTCTTTATCATTTGAATTGATAAATCCATAGTTGTTGCACTTTGCAGTAACTGTGGACTTTAATTTATCTGACATATACTGGATGTAATAATGTTGTAAGTGCATTTGATGATATATTGATAGTACTCTGTACTTGTCCCCAATCTGAGAACTCAGACATGTCAAATTTAATCACTCACATTACCAGTGATGAATGTACTACATTAGGCTGTAATTGCTCTGGAGTCATTTTACTATGAAACATTGTAATCTATCTTACAATACTTTCAATGATTTATAAGTTGTATGTAATGGACGTCCTTGATTGTTTTAATATGCTTTTGAAAATTAGTCCACTTGACAATTGTTTTTTTTCTTCAAGTATGTACTTGAACATGCTCTGATCAGTGTGTGTCTGCATGGCAAACATAGGATATTACATTGTTAAAAGCTGATGATGATTATGATAATGATGATGATGATGATGATGATGTGAATGATGACAGATTGATGATGAGATGGTATTGATATTGACTATGATTAGGATGATGGTGATGATAATGTGAATGGTGATGACAGTCCTGGTGATAATAATGATTATGATGATAATTATATTGGTGATGATGATCGTGATGATATGAATGATGAAATATGATGATGATGATGATGATGATGATAATGATAATGATAATGATTGTGATTATAATTATGATCATATGATCATGTTGTTTACCTCAAGAAGAAGTATTTCCCCCAAAGCTGTAGCTGTTTTTTATATGAATTATAAAATCACCTATCATTTTATTAGCTCATCGGCCCGAAGGGCCTCGATGTAGTGATATCCATGGTCGTGGCGTCGTCGTCCCGCTCCGTCCTTCCGCTCCGTCCTTCCGTCAGATCTTCCGTCCGTCCACAGTTTTGTAAAATGTTTTCTTCTGTATTCTCAAACCGATTTTGCATCTCTGATGATTTATATGATACGGCCTAGGTGCGCGGATTTAAAACTTCTACACAGAATCCATGACAATTCATATATATATTAATTTAGCCAAATTTATGCGAAATCACAAAAAAATGCTTTCTCTCCTTCGTTTCTCATAACCGATTTTTGATTTTGATTGTTTATTTGGGTAGGGCTGTAGTTGCCACATTAAACCTCTACACAGAATTTGAAATTATACTCCATCTAATAATTATGGTAATTTATGCCAAATTTTTCCAAAAATAACAAAAATGCTTCTTCTCCCACATTCTTGACCGATTTCATTCGTTTGCTTTGATCTGATACGGCTAGGTGCGGAGGCTTACAGACTTCTACACAAAATTTTGAATTACATCAATTATGCAATTTAAAATTAATCAATATGCAAAATTTATCGCAAATTTTCGAAATCACAAAAAATGACTTCTTCTCCTTCATTTTCTCAACCGATTTGATTGTGATTGCTTTATTTTAGGCCTGAGTTATGCACAGTTAAACTTTACACAGATTTTGAATTATATTCATTTAATTAATTATGGTAATTTGTGCAAAATTAATCCAAAATAACAAAAATTGCTTCTTCTCCACGTTTCTTGACGATTTTCATTCTGTTTGTTTTTGATCTAGAGTAGCGGGGGGCTTCAAGACTTCTACACAAAATTTTGAAATATCAATTATGCCAAATATAACATTAATTCATGCAAATTTATGCAATTTATTCAAAAAATCACAATAAAATCACAAAAATGCCTCTTCTCATTCATTATCCCAACCAATTTGATTTAGTTTGCTTTATCTGGTAGAGTCGTAAGCTTCGGTACACTAAAACTTCTTACCAGAATTTTAAACTTGTGACCCTCCAATTAATTAATTATGGTAATATTATGCAGATTATATTCCAAAAATAAAAATTTATTTCAGTTCTTATTCATATCAAGATACTTTTAATTTCGTTCCACTCAAATGTGTTTTTTCCAACAACAAAAATCAGTATGGAGCCCCGGAAGGGATTGGGGTGCAATCATATATAATTCAGTGTAGTATTATTATTATTATTTTTTTTCATGTCCCTTCCGGGGCATGAAACTAATATTTTTCTCACTTTAACTTTTTTATATTTATGTTCCTTCCGGGACATCAAATATCTTATTTTTGACCAGTATAAAATTGTACCACATGAAATTTCGGATATATGATGTTGCGAGATGCCGGATGTTCGCTACGTCATTGACGTTTTCTAGTTTAAAAAGTGATCACCTTCCTGTTTTTAATTCTAACTTGTTGATGACGAGGGCTCTGTTAGAAACACCCCCCCCCCAAAAAAAAAGGGGGTTAAAAATTTATCTTTCTGTAATACCTAGTCATGTAAAATAATGTACACGTAGTTGAAGTTTTTATTCAAATTGGGATGTCAGCTAAAGTGGCCAATGGTGCTAGCAAATTAAGATAAGTGTATTGCTTTTATTTCTACAGCATCTTGAGTATGATGGTTAATACAGTTTATGAAACACCTCTTTTTAAAAAAATGGCATAAGTTGCACTAGCATGTGAAATAATCATACATGTGGTAATTCAGTCATCTCTTTTGTCAGAAATGAAATTTAACTCAGCACAATAATAACTGGGAACATGATGAACATAATTCCTGTACAGTAGTTTTTTTTCCTTGTATTTGTGTATTTGGTCTTATTCTCCATGGATAAGTGGTTTGCACGTGATTTGATTTATATAATAAAATATGGAACAGCCTTATTACTCTCACTTTAGAAGCTTCAAGCATGCCCTGTTCCTGTAAGACCAGGTATAAGCCAGATGATTGGACCTCAAAATTAATCTGATAATGTTGAATTATTCTTTCATCAAAATTTGATCAAACTCACGGGGTTTGCTGGTTGTCCCAGGGTATTGCTGGGGAAGGAAAGTATCAATTTGATGTCTTCTTCAGATCGCAGTGCTCGCTGCACATATGGAACACCGATTGCCTTCTAGTGATGTGATATATCATGTGAGTCTCTACCAAGGTTATATAGAGGGTGGCAAATGACAATCACAGTTTCAAAGTGTATGTTTATGCTATATCCGTTCCCTTTCATGTCAATTGATTCGTTGTACATGCATTGAATTCATGTTCTGGTGACTTGGGGTGATACGTATGCAGTATCAGACTACCTGTCATATTTACCTCCTATGCAGGATGCTTCAAGGAAGAATGTCACCAACAAGTAACAGTTATCTCTTTTTTTGTCATTATACATGTAAAATGGCAATGGCAGTGCATAACACAGTGCCATATTGACCTTTTACTTGCCAAATGACTAATTGATATCATCATGATTAAATTGTTTTTCAATTTCGATTTTTGATTTTGTTTGTTTTGGGGGGATGGGGGAGGGGGTGGCTTATTAACTTAGAAAACGTGTGAGGAGGATAATATTTCATGGAAATATCATGCTGAGAAGAGTATCAGCCCAATATTTTCAGGTAAGGAAGACAGTGTTTAGAGGCATTCTGTTACATACACAGACCTACATGTACAATATGTGTATTATTTTGATAGTTAATAAATTCAGCCTATTTTTCGGCAATAATTAATTATCGATAATTATCGATATCGGTAAGGATTTTCTTACCGATATATCGTTCAAGAATTTCTCAACGATAACAGGCCTAATTTCCATATTTATTGCATTACACTCACTTTGAATGTGATTATCTGGGTATACCAAGAAATTAGTACATGTACTTATGTGGTTGTTTAGTTGCAAAAATCAAAACACCATAACATTTTTGGTATTCAGTGTATAAAAATTAATTTACAATAATCTTCCAATACATGATAACAGCCTGTGCATGTTGCCTTCTTAGTTGTCCAGTTGGAATGTAGATCTATTCACTCACTTATGCACAGTGCAGAATACACTGTGCATGCACATTTTGCTGATTACATTTTATTATGCAGGCTCATGGGTGTCGAAAAAAATCAGGTCTTTCAACATTTTTATAACATACTGCACCTACAGGTCTGATTTCGAAAGCAAATATATGTATGGTATAAACATGGGTCATATTTTCTGATCCCATGTATGTATGTTCAATGTACTTTTAGGAAATTGTATCTTAACCTGTTGACCCATAGAACTGGATGCGCCATGCATTAACCTTATGGAAACTACAGAATTTATGAGGCAATGTCTTATAAAAGGCAACTCTATTTAGTATATTTAGGTGAGCTATTGGTCAGTCTGATGTACATTGATGTTGTTTCATGTCAATACAACATTATTTACATATACTTATTTAGCAATTTTTTTGTTTGTTTGTTTAAATTCATGCAGATGAGGATGAAGGAGGTAGCAATCCCATTCTGAGAGCCGGCCATCATGAGCTGAGATTTAGTTTTCAAATACCTTATGGGTAAGTAGCATACTAAAGAAGCATACTGTACATCACAGACGCGTAAAAAGATCAACAATATGATTTTCTATACTATTATTGTTTGGGGCAAGCAAAAAGTTCATGAAAACATTTTTCAGCTGTTTGAAAATTTATCTGCCCGGTTGGGTTAGTAGGCACCTGGAAAATGAGTCTGGTATCCCAGTTAGTGAATATACACAGCATATTACCTATTCTGAAATAACTGCAGTTACATGTAAATGATGTGATATGACTCAATACAACATGGGAAGGCATTGGAATATATACATATAGTTTGTTGCTCCGCTTTTGCAAAAATATGACAAACTTTAATGCAAAACAGAATGCGATTGTGAGATAATGGCTTGACTGGCATTTCTGAGAATATAACCCTACTGCAGTTTCCATGCAAAGTTCTGACACTATCAAGATTACTTGCATACTGTACATTGAATTGAGATGAACCACAAGCTCATTGATAGAACTCTGCTTGTGACCTTCCATGGGAGGTTATTCCTTGTCATTGAGCTATTATGACTTAGCTACAAATGATGCTGTTGTTAAGAGCATCCACTTAACTTTAAGTTGAATTAATACACACTTAAATTGATTTTAGCCCAAAACAAAATTGCATCAAGTTAACTATAAGTTAGTTGATGATAAGGGTTAGAATACTGTACCTACATGTAACTTCAAGTGTAGCCCAAATCTTGTAATTAATAGTGTCAAGTCAACTTGAAGTTGTCTGTTTACAGGTTAGTTAACTATAACGTTGTTCATACACAAATTTCCTTCAAGTGTAGCCTCAGATCTTGTTATTAACCCACTGGAGACTAAGAATGAGATATCTCTCACTGGGGTCTATGGAGAACTGGTGTTACATTGAAATCAAATTTTCTTCATCAGGTTAAGAGAATCAAGTTAGGTTGTTTATACTGGACTTAACTTCAAGTTTAACTCACTTGATGCTTCCTTATCCTCGCAGTTACCTAACTTTAAGTTAACTCTGAGATAAGCATGACAAGTGTGACCCTAACCAAAACTTGTATCCATCTTGTCTCCTCTCGTTCCCCGTAGGAGGGTTGCTACATCGTTTGAAGGGAAGTACGGCCGTATCCGGTACTGGCTGAAAGCCGAGATAGATAAGCCTTGGGGATTCAACAGCAAAACGAAGCGGGCGTTTACCGTCATAGACCATATCGATATCAACACCCCTGCACTACTGGTAAGGATGCCGTTTGTATATGCAGAAACAGTTTGTTTCTTTGTTTGTTTGTTTGTTTGTTTGTTTGTGTTACTGACTGCCCGCAGTAACCAGTGAGGTAAATAACTCATCAGGTAGTCATGTAAGAACCTGTCTTGTACCGGTATTAGAACCTGTTTAAAATGCATGTGTTTACTTCTCCAAGTAACGATGATGCATCAAAACATGACATATGG
>JZLH01S0521405.1:32091-42721 GCA_001188425.1 Eucidaris tribuloides
ATTCGAGACATTCGATAACATTTTTCCCTTTTATATAGATTGGATCAACATGCAGTCTCCGGTCCTAAAATTTTTCTCGCGTCGCTTCGCTCACTCGCACATTTGATATAGGAAATGAAAACCCAAATTGCAAAATTAGCTATTTTGCCACGTTGTAGGTGTCCCTGTGTCCGAAAATTATGGAAATTTCATCGATCTATCCCCCCCCCCGCCGGACAGATTTAGCCATGACACAAACGATACCAATATTAGAAACAACATGGTGTTGCCTTATACGCCGGAACAGGGTAAGAATCAAATAATATAATCAAACAATACAATTACAATTAAAAAGTTAAATTCTTTGTAGGCTTTGTATTGTTTGAGAACCATGACTTATCTTTGAGTATACCTTTTTACGTTCCAATGTTGCATTTTGTCGAGTTTCCAAAACTCTGCTTTGTTATTTATTTTCTTTTTGTTGTTGGTTGTGTTGGTTGTTTATCTCTGCGTTAAAAACAAATTCAAATACAATTTCGAACAGTACAAACTTCCAGTCTGACTATGTGGTGTGTCCAACAATTCTTTGCATCTACGATACTCTTATTATTGATTTATTGCTCTTTTACTAGTTCCGAATACCTGCGATTTTGCGTTCCGAAATTTCTTTGCGTGTATATATTTTATTATTGGTTGCTTTGCATTTACCTGTTCCGTTCTGCATTTTGAGTGTTCAACACTTCTTTGCATTGTATAAGTATTCTTAGAGTAATGCATTTTACCTTTATCAGTTGCATTTTACGGTTCCAACACTTTCTTTTGCATTCTACTCAATATAGAATTCAACCAATGCAGAAGTTTTGGAACACGCAAAAGGGCAAGGATTGGAACAGCGTAAAATGTAGTTTACTCAATAATAGGAATATTAAACAATGTAAGAAGTTTTGGAACACGCAAAATGCAGATGAACAGTAAAGCCATAACTCAATATCAGAATATTAATAATATCAATCAAATTACAAGTTTTGGACACGCCACAAATGCAGTATTGGATACTCTTATTATTGATTTATTGCTTTTTACCTTGTTCCAATCTGCTATTTTGCGTGTTCCAATGCTTCTTGCGTTGAATTATATTTTTATTATTGAGTTAATTTGCATTACCTGTTCCATCTGCATTTTGGTGTTCCAAACTTCTTTGTCATTGTTATTATATTCTTATTATTGAGTTTGTTGGCATTTTTACTGTTCCAATCTGCATTTTGCCGTGTTCCAAAACTTCTTTGCTGTATTAATATTGATTATTGAGAAAAATGCAGTTTTTACCTGTTCGCAGTCTCTGATTTCGTTTCGCAACTACATTCTTTGCATTTGTATGAATATTCTTATTATGAGTAAATGCAAAGAGTGTTGGAACACGCAGGAATTGCAGACTGGACACAGGTAAAATGAACAACTCAACTAATCAACAAAATACAATACAACGCAAAGAAGATTTTGGAACAGCGGCAAAAATGGCAGATTGAAAGTAAAATGCAAATTAACCTCAATAATCAGATATGCAAAGAAGTTTGGTTGAACACGCAAATGCAGATTGGAACACGGTAAAATGCAACACTCAATAATAGAATATATAATACAATGACTCAAGACAGTTGTTGGATTAACATCGCAAAATGCGATTGGTAACAGGGTAAAATTGCAATAACTCAATAATCAGGAAATATTAATACATGCCAAAAAGTTTTGGAAACGAAAATGGCAGATTGGAACAGGTAAGAATGTAATTTACTCAATTAAAATATCATAAATCAAGAGGTGTATGGAACAAAACGCAAAGCCAGACTGGAACAGAGTAAAATTAATTTACTCAATAATGAATGATAATACAAATGCAGAAGAAGTTTGGAACACGCAATCATGACAGGAAATGCAACAGTAAAATTGTCAAACAGCAATCAAATGATACAAAATGGCAAAGAAGTTTTGGGAACATCGCAAAATGCAAGATATGAACAGGTAAAATGCCAATATAACTCAATAACAGAATATTAATACAATGCTAATACGAGTTTTTGGAACACGCAAAATCAGATTGGAACAGGTAAAATGCATTAACTCATATCAGAATATTCATACAGCAAAGAAGTTTTGGAACACGCATAAATGCAGTTGGACAGGTAAATGTAATTATACTACAATATTAATATATAAAGAAGTTTTGAACATGACGCAAATATCAGATTGGAACAGGTACAACTGCAATTAACTCAAATAATCAAGATATTCTACAATGAAAGAAGTTTTGGAACACGAAAATGCAGCGATTGGAACAGGTTAAAATGTAAGCTTACTACAATAATAATGTAATATTAATACAATCAAAGACAGTTTTGGAACTCGGCAAATGACAACTTGGAACAGGTATAAATAGCAAATAACTCAGCAAGTATCATTTTGAATACAATACAATGGGCTACATAAGATTAAAGTTTTAGAATTATAGTATTTTAGGACTGCCAGGACGCATATTAGTCCAATTTATAGAAGGGGAAAATGTTTCTGGAAATTCATCAAATTTACAGTAGAGACGCTTCAACATTAATTAAACCAATATTAAGAAGCGAGCGAGACGTACGAGAGAGCACCTTTTAAAAGCTTAAAGTAATTGTCTCTCTAGAGGTCGTTCAAATTACGCGGCATAAATGAAAAAAAGGAAGGGGATTTTAAAACGGCATCATTTATCAAGGTCGGTAGCGGCAGTTAAATTACAATAGGGATCCTCTCAGTTGAAAAAAGTTTATTCTGTCAAGGTGAGGCTTATCACAGATGAAATATTTTTAACGGGGGTTTTATGAGAAAAAAAGCTAGTATAGATACCCAAATTCCGAATATAGAGTAAATACCCCCCCCCCCACACCACCACACACCACCACAAGCATTGAATTGAATAAATCCAAAAACACAATCTTAGAGAGTCTTTTCAAATTGAAGCAAAATCACGACATTTTAAAAAGTTGATTTAGACTGTCCCTCTTGCATGAGGCTGTACAGTCTCGGGTGGGCTTCTTATGGTCCTTTGTTTTCTAATTTTGTTGATTAAAGACGATGTTTCATTATATTGCCTCATTTGCTGCTTATCTTGCACATAAATAGAGATAGAGAATAGTAATGCCAATTGACGATGGAAACAACGTAGTAGTATATGTTACAGAACGGAAACATCGGATATTTCATATAACAATACTAAGATTTGATAAATTCTATAAAGTTAATTAATAACTGAAGATAAACACACAAATATATTTTTTTTAAAATTGAAAAGTGCATGATCAACCCCCCCCTCCCCGACAAGTAGTGTGGATCATCCCGCTAACATCCACTCCTCCAATATACGACGTGTTAACTTCAATTCGGGTTAGTGAGATTAACTGGCTCTTCTGCTAGTATAGACAATACACACGTTCGAATAAAATAGTTCCAAAAGTCGAGGAAGATCGCATTATTAAAAATGATATGCTATATAACACTTTCATGCCAAGAATTCTTCTTACAGGATTTAATCAATGATCTTATTTATAAAACACAATATATATTTCTCTTTAAAAAGTGAATGGGCGAGTTCGCACTTCCCACCGCCCCCCCCCCTCCTTGAAATGTGTGTGGGAGTATATCCCTCCCCCCCCCCCCGGATTGTACGTTACAGGGTTGTTATGGTAATTGCTTTGACTTATACTTTTAACGATACAGCCTACTTCCATCAGTTTTGCATTACCGTTTTCCAAACTGATTTTGGATGCTACACAAACAAAATACCAATCCTCGTTCATATGCAGAGCGGGTAACCACTCTGCATACAAACGCGTCCCGTCGCAGCCATGGAACATTATGCATATCATTAGGTGCAGGCTTACGGCAGTCCACGTTTCTTCCCTAGTGCCGTGTGCATGACGTACATGTTCAAAAGCATGCCTACGGAAATTAGTTGCCGTACGTTATTTTAAGAGATATTTTGCAATATCTTCTTTTTTCTCGACACACATTGTGATTGATATCAAGTTTATGTGAAAAAACAAAAAAAAAAAAAAAAAAATGTTTAAATATGTACATGACATCACATGTGTAGTGGTTTGTTTAGGAAGAAATGTACGTTTTACTCTGGTATTTTATTTTGCAAGAAATACTAGCTTAATGCGTCAGTCCCACATATTTTAAAATTTGCTCGGGGTTTTGCATTCTTTTAATTTTTACTTTTATCATTTAACAGGCTATAGATTTACTTGATATATAATGCGATATATTTAGTTATTGAAATTTAGACTGCTAAGCTGTAAATTATAACGATACATGCTTGTAAGTTATGAATGTAATGAATACATTAAAAAATAATGTGATCTTGTATTATCCATTCAGCACTTGTTTTCTTTTTTTTTTTTTTTTTTTGGAATAGAAAAATTGGGGGGGGGTGGGATTTTTAGGTTGATACATATCTCCTGCTATTACGAACTGTCCGACAATTCATTTTTGGTTGCGCAACGCAATTTCCGAGAAAATCGCGTTGAAAAATGTGCCACTTTCGCGGGGGACGACAAGAGATTTTCTTTGTTTCTCGCTGTTACAGATGACTGATATTTAGCAAAGTGACAATATAAATACTTTATTTCTGTGTCTTACTGATATTTTGTAGCAATATCATGAATAAGTATAAATTATATTAGCGATAAATTGTTTGGCATATGCGTAAAATCTCATGTTTCCGCGTATTCGCGCTTACGTATGCGTGTATTGCGTATGAACAACAAATTTTCGCGTTCGAATTGTTCGGATGGTTCGTAAACAATGGATATCCACTGCGCGCTATACCTCTGTGTACTGCTTTGTCCTTGCACCTAAATTGTTAGCCGCCGTTGTAGAAACAAGCGCCTAACCAGTGCGCCGTATACCTCTGTGCACTGTTTTGTCACTTGCGCCCCTGTTATTACGAACCGCATAACAACAATTTAGACGTCAAATTTTGTCGACGAAAAGGGGTGTATTTTAAACTTGAAAAAGTAAACATATTTTACTGTCTGAAACTTTGAGGACATGATAGTTAGATTATGTTCTTTTATAATACGCTGATAACTCCAAATACGAAAATTTGACCCAAAAGCAACGCTGTTTGGACTGTTCGTAAAGCTCACGACGATATGTTGACCTGTGCATCAAAGTTGAAATAATTGCATAGTGTATTCAGAAATGCAATTTTGGCCAGGTATAAGAATCGCACACAGAGTCAACGCACGACTCTCGTGAGTGAAAATGCTATGCTTCGGAAAGTGCATGCTCTGCGCTCTGGCCTAAATCCGCGCCACTTCCGCAGCACGGCCGGGCCAGTATTGAAACGAAAGTACGGTGCTCCGGAGCGGCCATTTTGGGATGCAATGAGAAAGTGAGAAACAGCCAATTTGGAGGCCTCTGGAACTGAAAAAATAATGGGGGTCTCAACCACGGCACATATCGTCGTGGCTTTTACGAACAGCCAAACAGTTGTTTTGGGGTCAAATTTTCGATTTTGAGTTTTCAGCGTATTATGAAAGTACATAATCTAAACTATCATGTCCCAAAGTTTTAGACAGTAAAAATGTTTACTTTTTCAAGTTTAAAAACACCCCTTTCGTCACAAAATTTCAGTCTAAATTGTTTATCGGTTCGTAAAACAGGGGCGCAAGTGACAAACAGTGCACAGAGGTATACGCGCACTGGATAGGCGCTTGTTTTACGAACCGCTAAACAATTTGGTGCAAGCGACAAACAGTACACAGAGGTATGCGCGCACTGGATAGGCACTTGTTTTACGAACCACCGAACAATTCAACGCGAAAATTGTTCGTTCATACGCAATACACGCAACGTAAGGCGATACGCGAAAGCAGTGGATTTTACGAATGGCCAAACAATTTTATCGCTAAATATATTTATTATTTTATGATATTGGCTCAAAATAATCAGTAAGCCAGAAACTAAAGTATTTATATTTGTCACTTTGCTAAAATTCAGTCATCTGTAACAGCGAGAAACAAGAAAATTCTTTGTTGGAAAAGTGCACTTTTTTCAAACGCGATTTTCTCGGAATTGCGTTTGCGCACCAAAATGAATTGTTCGACAGTTCGTAATAGCCAGGACGATATGTATCACCTAAAGAACCTCCCCCCCCCCCCCAATTTTTTTCTATTACCAAAAAAAAAAAAAAAAGAAAAACAACATGCTGAATGGATAATCATCAAGATCCACATTATTTTTCTAATGTATCAGTGTACATTCATAACTTACAGCATGTATCGGTTAAATGTTACAGCTGTTACAGTCTAAATTTCAATAACTAAATATATCAAGCAATATATTCAAGTAGATCTATAGCCTGTTAAATGATAAAGTAAAAATTAAAAATGCAAAACCCGACACAATTTTAAATATGTGGGACTACGATAAGTAAGGTATTTCTTGCAAAATAAATACCAGAGTAAAAACGTACATATTCTTCCTAAACAAACCACTACACATGGATGTCATGTTAGCATTATTCACATAACTTGATATCAATCACAAATGTGTGTCGAGAAAAAGAAATATTGCAAAATATTCTTTAAAATAACGTACCGGAACTAATTTCCGGTAGGCAATGTTTTGGAACATGTAGCGGTCTGCACACGGCACTAAGGGAAGAAAACGTGGACTGCGTAAGACCGCACCTAATGAATATGCATAATGTCCATGGCTGCGACCGTGGCGCGGTTTGTATGCAGAGTGGGTTTACCCGCTCTGCATGAACGAGATTGGTATTTTGTTTGGTACACGCAAAATGCAGTTTGGAACGAGTAAAATGCAAAACTGATGGAAGTAGGCTGTAATCGTATGAAGTATGAAGTCAAAGCAATACCATACAAACCCGTGACGGTAAATCCGGGGGGGGGGGGTAGGGATATACCATCGAGGACATTCATAACATTTTTCCTTTTATAATGATTGGATCAAGCATGCAGTCTCCTCGGTCCTAAAATATTTTCTCGCTCGCTTCGCTCACTCGCACATTTGATATAGGAAAGAAAACCAAATTGCAAAATTCAGCTATTTTCCACGTTGTAGAGGTGTCCGCGTGTCGCAAAATTATGGAAATTTCAATCGATCAATCCCCCCCCCCGCCGGACCGATTTAGCCCATACACAAACGATACCGAATATTAGAAGCACACATGGTGTAGGCCTTATACGCCGAACAGTTAATGCAACAATAATATAATCACAACAATACAATTACAATTAAAAGTTAATTCTTTGAGGCCTTTGTATTGTTTAGAGCAACCATGATATATTTGAGTTATACCTTTTTACGGTCCACATGTTGCATTTTGCGAGTTCCAAAACTTCTGTCTTTGTTATTTATTTTCTGTTTTGGTTTGATTTGGTTGTGTTGGTTGTTTATCTGTCTGCGTTACAAAACAAATTCAAATACAATTTCGAACAGTACATGACCTTCCAGTCTGCACTTTATGGCGTTGTTTCCAACAATTCTTTGCATACTCGACGATACTCTTTTATTGATTTTATTGCTCTTTACCTAGTTACCAATCCTGCATTTTGCGTTCCGAAATTTCTTTGCTTGTATAATATTTTATATTGGTTGTTGCATTTACCTGTTCCAAAGTCTGCATTTTGCGTTGTTCCAACACTTCTTTGCATTGTATGAATTCTATAGAGTAAAATCATTTACCTGTTATCAGTTGCATTTTACGTTTCAACACTTTCTTTTGCATCTATCAATAATAGATAAATTCAACAATGCAAAGAGTTTTGGAACACGCAAAATGGGCAAGATTGGAACAGGTAAAATGTATGTTTACTCAATAATAGAGAATTAATACAATGTAATGAATTTTGTGAACACGCAAAATGCAGATGTAACAGGTAAAGCCATTAAACTCAATATCAGAATATTAATAATTTCAATGCAAATTAGCAAGTTTTGGAACACGCCAAAATGCAGATTGGATAACTCTTCTTTATTGATTTATTCGCTTTTTACCTGTTCCATCTGCTATTTTGCGGTTCAACAATCTTCTTTGGTTGTAATTATATTTTTATTATTGAGTTAATTTTGCATTTAACTTTCCATCTGCATTTTGGTGTTCCAAAACTTCTTTGCATTGTATTATATATCTTATTATTGATGTTGTGTTGCATTTTTACTGTTCCAATCTGCATTTGCGTGTTCCAAAACTTCTTTGCATAGTATTAATATTGATTATTGAGAGAAAATGCAAGTTTTTACCTGTTCCAGTCTTGCATTTTCGTTTCAACACATTCTTTGCATTGTATGAATATCTTATTATGATAATGCAAAGATAGTGTTGAACACGCAGGAATTGCAGACTGGACACAGGTAAAATGAAAACTCAACTAATAAAAAAAAATACAATACAACGCAAAGAAGATTTGCGAACAGCGCAAAATGGCAGATTTGACACAGCTAAAATGCAAATTAACCTCAATAATCAGAATATCAAAGAAGTTTGTGAACACGCAAAATGCAGATTGGAACACGGTAAAATGCAACACTCAAAATAAATATTATAATACAATCAACAAGACAGTTTTGGAAAACACGCAAAATGCAGATTTGTAACAGGGTAAAATGACAATTAACTCAATTAATCAGGAATATGTAAATACAATGCACAAAAGTTTTTGGAAACGAAAATGGCAGATTGGAACAGGTAAAATGTAATTTACTATAATTAAAATATTCCATACAATCAAAGAGTGTTGGGAAAACGCAAAGGCCCAGACTGGAACAGAGTAAAATTAATTTACTTCATATAATGAAAATAATACAATGCATAAGAAGTTTGGAACACGATCATATGCAGGTAAAATGAACACTCAGGTAAATCATGAAAAATCGAATCAACAATGAATCAAAGGCAAGAGTTTTGGGCAACACGCAAAATGCAAGATTATGAAAGGTAAAATGCCAAATTAACTCAATAATCAGAATATTAATACAATCTAATTGAAGTTATTTGAGAACACGCAAATGCAGATTGGAACAGGTAAAATGCATTAACTCATTCAGAATATTCATACACAGAAAGAAGTTTTGAGAACACGCATAAATGCAGATTGGACAGGTATATGTAATTTACTACATATTAATATATAAAGACAGTTTGAACAGCGCAAAAATATCAGTTGGAACAGGTTGACAACTGCAATTAATCAATAATCAGATATTCTACAATGAAAGAAGTTTTGGAAACGAAAATGCAGGATTGGAACAGGTTAAAATGTAATTACTCAATAATAAGAATATTAATACTAATGCAAAGAGAAGTTTTGGAACTCGCAAATGCAATCTTGGAACAGGTATAAATAGCAATATCAGAAGTATCATGTTCTGAATCACAATACAAGGGCCACAAAGATTAAAGTTTTAGAATTATGTATTTTAGGTACTGAGGACGCATATTGTCCAATTTATAGATAGGGGAAAATGTTTCTGGAAATGTCATCAAATTCACAGATAAAGACGCTCAAACATTAATTAACCAATATTAATGAAGCGAGCGAGACGTAACGAAGAGAGCACTTTTTTAAAAGCTTAAAGTAAGTCTTGTATCTCTAGAGGTCGTTCAAATTCGCGGCATAATGAAAAAAAGAAAGGGGGATTTTAAGAACGGCATCATTTATCAAAGGTCGCTAGCGGCAGTTAAATTACAATAGGGTCTGCTCAGTTGAAAAAAGTTTATTCTGTCAAGGTGAGGCTTATCACAGAATGAAATATTTTTAGGCGGGTTTTTATGAGAAAAAAGCTACGTATAGATACCCAATTCCGAATATAGAGAAATACTGACCCCCCCCACCACCACCACCACACACCACCACAAGCATCTGAAAATTGGAATAAATCCAAAACACAATCTTAGAGAGTCTTTTTCAATTCGAGCAAATCCACGACATTTTAAAAGTTGTGATTAGACTGTCCATCTTGCATGATAGCTGTACAGTCTCGCGGTGGCTTCTTATGGTCCTTGTTTTCTACATTATGTTGATTAAAGACGATGTTTCATATATATGCCCTCATTTGGTTATCTGTGCACTAAATAGAGATAGAGGAATATAATGCCAATTGAACGATGGAAAACACGTAGTAGATATTTACAGACGGAAACATCGGAATTTCATATAACAATACTTAATGATTTGATAAATTCTATAAAGTTAATTAATAACTGAAGAAAACACAAATATATTTTTTTTAAATTGAAAGTGCAGATCAACCCCCCCTACTCCGAAAGTGATGGGGAATCATCCCTTAACCTCACTCCTCCAATATAACGACGTGTAAACTTTCAATTCGGTAGTTGAGATAACGCGCTCTGTCTGCATCAGTATAGACAATACTACACGTTCGAATAAAATAGTTCCAAAAGTCGAGGAAATGCGCATTTTTAAAAATGATATAGCTATATAACATTTCATGCCCAAGAATTTCTTCATCTACAGGATTTAATCGAATGATCTTATTTAATAAAACACAATATATTATTTCTCTTGAAAAAGTAAGGGATGTCTCGCACTTCCACCCCACCCCCCCCTCCTTGAAAAATGTGTGG
>JZLH01S0521627.1:27761-38061 GCA_001188425.1 Eucidaris tribuloides
AATAATGTCAACAGATAAACAGACTACGCCCCACATCATATTGGAGACTGCGAAATAACACAAACACACACAAACAAAACACACACACAAATATACACACTAACACACAAACACACACAAACACATTAAAGACTTTAAAAATTGACGATGTTCACACTTTTCAAACGGCAATATTCATGTACAAATTTTCTACCAACACTATACCAATGGCCAATGCCCTTTCGAAATATTTTAGTGTACAGTCAATAGAGATATTCATTTATATCCTACCCGACACTCATCTGACCTCCATTTAACCAACCCCAAAATAATTTTAGCTCATAAATCGATAAGACACCATGGTCCAGATGTTTGGAATGATATACCTGACAATATTAAACTCTCTGCATCTCTTTATTCTTTCAAAGCTTTGTTTAAAAAACATCTTATATCCAAATATTTGTAAACTTCTCACCTGCACTCACCCACATGCACGCACTTGCAATTTATTTTTGTTTCTTCTCTCTCTCTCCTTCTTTCCACATTTCGTTCTTCCCATTACCCATTGTCATAACAAAAAGAAACTTGATTTTGTACACGTGACATTTTATTCCATACATAACGGACTTGCATATTAAGGTTTTCATGTATAGCCCCCGCCTCCTGGGCTGTTATCAATCAAGCATTATTGCTTACGATATCTGGCCCGAGGCTGCATTTATCTTAATTCCTTGGTTAATATATACATGTACCTCCATGCTTTATACAATGTCTGTCATTTGTTTTAAATACATGATAATTGTCACATTACAGACCGATATGTTGTTTATGAATATTTTGTGAAGAATTTGTGAGTTTTTATTTCTCAATAAATGCAGAAACTTCTGCCTGAAAATGTAAAGCCTTCTCTGGTCAAGACCTGCAAGAGTGGATGAGAGAGTGATAATTTACCTGGGGGGGGGGGCACCGATATATAAATGTTGTAACCATGTGCACTTTCACAAATAACCCAAATCTAGGATTTCAACAAGTTGTCAAAACGACCCTAAACGCTGATTTTACACGAACAAAAACACCCAAAGCAAGGATTTTGTTCATAGCCTAAACTCGGATTTAAAAGCACCCAAAGCAAGGATTCATCCCCCAAAATACGCCTAGTTTGATCCGAACGTGGCATCCTCGTTTCGCTTTTAAAAACTACCATATAATTCCGCGTTTTCATGTACACGCATGGTTACAGGGGCGTCGATCCTGGGGTGGCAAGGGGGCAGTCGCCACCCCAATGAAAATATTGGGGGCAAACATATCGATTTGACCCCCCTCCAATAATTTTGACAACTTGAAAAATTCATAATATGCAATGCAATTAAGGATATGCTTAAAAAGCATTGGAAAGCACTATAAAACCATTAAACTTAGCATAAAAATGCTAGTAAACATACAAAATGGTCAATTTTTCGGCGCGCTTCACGCGCCAAATTCTGTATTGCAATTTAGCGCGTGGAATGCGTCGATTTTTTTTGACATTTTCTCACTGTTGCCCACCCCCCAATCTATAGATCGACGCCCCACATGTATACATATAGGTGGCCCTCCGCGGAATACACTCATGCTCATAATTATGGAATACTTAAAAAAACATTTTAGAAGTTGCAATTTTTCCGTGAACGGTAAGTCTGGGATTGATATTTGTTTGCCCCAGGTGAAACACTTATAATCTACGTATTTCAGGAATTTTGAGCATTTTGTAGCGTCCGACTCGACACTAAGACCTGTGTTTATAAATGGCGGTGTTGTTGTTGTTGTTGTTGAGTCACGTGGTGGTTACGCGCGTTATTAGACTTGTAACAGACACCATTCTGATGTTAATTTAGTGATAAATGACATTAGATCAAAATTTGTTAGTTTTCTGTGTTGTTTTTTTAATTACTTTAATTTAATAAATTTTCATGATTTTTGGTGGATTTAAAAAAAAAAATATTTAATTGTTATTTCGCTCAAATGTATTTTATTTTTATCTTAGTCATCTCATGAAATCCAAAATTGCTTCACATAATGTGCTTTTGTGAAATAAACCTTATCTGAAAATTTTGGAACGATAAAAGGAGAAAGATATTTAAGTATCAACAAAATATTCCATAATTATGAGCAGGAGTGTATTTTTTTACTCCCGTATTTGTGGGGTATGGGCAGTGGCGTATCTAGCGGGGGGCAAGGGGGCACGTGCCCCGGGCGCCACTTTGAGGGGGCGCAAAAAGGCAAAAGTTTGAAGAAAAACAAGGGAAAATGAAGAAAAAGGGAAGAAACTGGTGTAAAAGGGGGATAAAAAAGACATTGAAATATTAATTTCACGAATAACTCTTGAAGCTACCAGCCAAAAAAAGTTGGAAAGGGCGTGATTTCGACACTGGCCAAGGCGGAAGCTGCTGGAAGGGGCGCGATTTCAGTACTTGCTCCCCTGTTTCAATTGTTGGAAGGGGCGCAATTTTAGCACTTGCCCCGGACGCTGCATTTCCTAGATACGCCACTGGGTATGGGGGGGGGGTAACACCCTCTCCACTCGGCGGAAAGTTGTCGGGTCATTTGCGATGCTGTCTCTGGGGTGAAATAATGGAGGACCCCCTTTTTTGTTGCTTGTTTAGTTGTCAGTCCTAAATACCGATGGGTTAAGACCATTTGGGGGAGTATATTGGCTGTCAGTGTCGCCAACTTCCCCGCCCCGGGCCATAGCGACGTCTCTGGTAGTCTAGCTTCCAGACGCAAGAACTTATCCTATTTCCTAGAAAAATTAGGCCTACTATCAGTTGACTGTCTTGAACTAAGACTAGTTTTCTGAGGTAGTGCGGGTGCTTCGCACCCGCACTGCTACTCGGAGGGAGAAAAAGTTGCATGGTCTGGGACCGAGACTACGTCTCTGGCTCCACCACCTCAAAGTACATGTACTGTTAGTCCATGGGCGTAAATCCTGTCCGAGGAGTGGGGGAGATGATCGATGACATTTCAAATTTTGGGAACACTCCGAAATCAAGTCCTATTTCTTGAAAAGGGGACACATACAACGTGCAAAAATACCACTATCTCTAGCCTAAAATTGACATAATAGCTTTTATTGTTATTACATTTTAGACCTTTCACGTAATGTGTTTTCGATCTTTTGCTGTAATATAAAAGCAGTAAATAAAGCATTAAATTTTGCAGTTGGTTTTTCATGGTCTATATCAATGTATTCTGTGAGACTGCATGGTGTCCAATAACATCTTATAAAAAGGATTTCTTTAAAAATGTCTCAAAGACCTTCAAACATAATATATCAAATATTAGTGCGAGCGAGCATAGCGAGCGAGTCTGAGAAAAATCAAAGGAAGTTTCTCGAAGTCGTTTCAAATTCGGGGCACAAATTAAAGAAGAAAACGGGGCATTTTAAGAACCAGTATCACTTAACAAAAGGCGGTAGCGGCAGTTAAATTAGAATGGGTGCCTCTAATAAGTGAAAAAAGGCCAGTGTCACAGGTGAGGCTTATCAGAGGTGGACAAATTGACAATTGTTTTATCTGAAAAAGAAAACGATTGGGCTCCTTATGTCCTCTCATGAAAATATCTGAGTTTGTTTTCTACATTTTGTTGATAAAAAGATGTTTCATTAGGCCTACATTTTGCGTTATATGTGCACTAAATAGGGATAGGGATATAATGCCCATGGACCGATGGAAAACACGTTAGTAATGAACATGAATGAGAGATATTGTAAATCGGAAACATCGGGATATTCAGATAAAAATATCAGTGGCATTTTACAATTTTATAAATGTTATTAATAGTGGAATAAACACAAAAAATACTTATTGAAAACTGGGGGTATACATTTTGTATAGATCAACCCCCCCCCCTCCTCTTTCCCGAAAAGCATGGAGAGATATATCCGTCAATCCCCCTCCTTCCAATTTACGACAGTGTTATTAATTCGGGCTGTTGAGATTGCTGGTCCTTGTCTGCCAGTATAATACTACGCTCTAAAACCAACGTTTTGAATAAATATAAGTTAAAGATTGGGTTAGGGATTTGCAAGTCCATTACTTCCCTTCATTATCAATACCAAACGGTAGTTTAGTACTTACAAATGGTGTGTTGAAAATCTGAGATCCATACGTCATGAATTTGTTGTTTTATGAGAAAAACTAATAACGACATGTTACCAGAATGTTGTTCTTTCTGTGAGTTTCAATTTTGCTCAAAATGCGAATCGCGGTTACTATGCACCGTAGCAAGACGAGCGGAGCGCTCTGATTGGTCAATCGGCTATCCCCTGCGCGACCTTTGGCTAACGGCTGATCGGACCATTTTGGAACGGCACGTGCACGTTTGACGTCGCGGATTTTTTAAAATTTGCTCCAGAGCAAATGGAAAAAGGATGAAGTTTAACCGTCCAGATTTTAACGCAAACTCAATATTTTACCCAAAGTCTCTATGCAGAGGTGTTTATTTAATATTTAATCTTCACCATTTGATTGATTTCAGCTGATTTGATTCATATAGATGTTTTTTGACGCTGCAAAAGAATAACCCTATCTTTAAAAGTCGGAGCAGGACTATACATTTTCAAAATGATTGATATACAAACTAAATACTATCATGCAGTAGAGACTTACCTTTTAAATAAGCGCATACGCCCGCGATTTTCTGGCCGAAATGTTTCAAATTATCGAGGGAAAAGTGCAGGCGACGGACCAGCGAAGCGACCGAGCTGAGAGCTTTTGAGTTTTTAGAATTAAAATTGAACGATCTTAAGCATTTTAGTTGGCATTTAGAGAAATTCTCCACTAGCGCTATATTTGCAATTTATCAATGATATTAATAAAAAAAAAATAATATATACTTTTCTTGAAAGTGGGCGATGATTGTAACAGGCCATCCCCCCAGCCTCCGAAAAGTGGGGGATACACAGGGTTTTGTACCTTATAGACCTTTTTTTGAGTGGGGGGGGGGTGTAAGAGCCTAATACGACCAGTTGATTTCCACAATTACCGACGGAAACGTCGAATACATTACAACCGCTATTAAAGATTCTGGGTATATGCTTTAATTGTGTATCTTAAATCACTTTTACTGGCACCCTCTTACACACCTTTGTTAACAATTTCTTTCTCCATTTAAATAACACAATAATCTTGTATTTTCATGGAGTGCAAAAAGGTGTGGCGCATTGTTGATTGATAATGAATTGGGGAGGGTCTAGGAGGCGGCGTTTTCCCCTCCCAGGGTGAATTTTTTATTTTATTTGTTTTTTGCCTTGAAAAGGTGATGTGTTTCAGCGCCCATTTTTCAAGAAGGAATGCATGATTGACCTTTTTTTGTGCAAAAGTTTTTGGCAATTGTTGATGGCGATAAATTGGGGAGGGTCTGGGAGGGGGGTCCCCTCCCAGGGTGAGAAAATTTTGACATTTTTGCCTTGAAAATGTGCGTTTTCAGTGGCCATTTTTTCATGAAGGAATACATAATTGGCATTTCTGTGCAAAGGTTGTTGCGAATGTTGTTTTGTGACAAATTTGGGAGGGTCTGGGAGGGGCTTTCCGTCCCCAGGGTTAGAAAATTTGAAATTTTGGCCTTGAAAAGGTGTGTTTCAGCGCCCATATTTCATGAAGAAATGCATGATTGACCTCTCTTTTTTGATGAAGGAATGCATAATTGGCATTTTTGTGCAAAGGTTGCTGCAAGTGTTGTTTTTGGTAAATTGGGGAGGGTCTCGGAGGGGGTTCAGGGAGCAAAGCGAGAGAACTCCTAAACAGCATGCAGTTTTCAAGCGTCAGAAACGCTTGTCTCTCAAAGGATATGAATTGTTATTCTCTTATATGTATCGACAAAATGTGATTTCCAGGTTAACAAATGGTCAGGGGGCAAACTATATACCAATATTATTACACCCTTTCTATTTAACAGTTCTGGCTTGAAGTTCCTCTCCTTTTGAAATCTATACAGAGGTCATTATGTTTGACAAACATTGCTTTTCTGAAGCCTTTTTCAATGCCGGTGTGATTCATTTTCACTGGTTTCGTTTTTTAATGTATCTTAGTATTCAATAACATTTCCCCTTCTTTTATTTATGTCATACCACTATGACTGACAATTTGTGGGTAAAAGGAAAGTTTATAAAGTATGAGCTAATTTGCGAGCGAGCGGAGCGAGCGAGTTTGAAAATTTTCGCATTTTTACATTAAAAACTTCAATTTATTGCATGATTTTTGTTGGTTTTGGGGACATTTTGTTGACACAAAATGGCGTGGTTCTCTGTTCTATTACTGACGGCAAGACATTATGATAATACATTACCAACAAAGCTTATATTACCGACAAATCACAGTCACAAAATCTTGGTCATTATGCGAGCGAGCAGAGCGAGCGAGTTTGAAAAATTTCGCGTTTTTACACTTCAAAAAGTACTATTTCTTGGCTTGTTTTTGTCGGTACTTGAGACATTTTGTCGGTAAAAGATGACGTGGTTCTCTTTTACCGATGGCATGACGTTATTATAAAATAATTGACAAAGCACCGTCAACAAAGTCTTGGCCGTTATGCGAGCGAGCAGACCGAGCGAGTTTGAAAATTTTTGCGTTTTTACACTTCAAAAAGTGTCATTTCTGGGCTTATTTTTGTTGGTACTTGAGACATTTTGTCGGTACAACATGACATGGTTCTCTTTTCTATTGCTGACAACGTGACATTATGATAATATGACTTACAAATTACCGGCAAAGCTCCGTCAACAAAATCTTGGTCGTTATGCGAGCGAGTTTGAAAAAAAAAATGCGTTTTAGCCTTCAAGAAAGTGCCATTTCTTGGCTTATTTTCGTCGGTACAAAATGTAGATATGTACCGACAAAACTCGGAATATGCATTATTGGAGGGCAATTGTCTCGCTGCCCCTCCCCTTTGGCTACGCTAGTGATTTTTCTTCTTCTTCTCCCCTTTCTTCCTTTTCTTCTTTTCATGTTTTTGTTTTCCCTTTCCTCTCTTTTTCTTTCTTTCCTCCTCTTTTTCCTCCTTTTTTCTCTCCTCTCCTTTTCCTTTTCCCTTTCTTCTTCCTCTTCCTTTTCCCTTCCTTCCTCTTTTCCCTTTCTTTTCTCTTTTTCTTTCTCCTTCCTTCTTTTTTTCTCACGCCCTTTTGTTTCATTTTTTCCCAACGGCAGCGCAGATTTTACCGACAATATCCATACCAGTGGGGGGTGTCACACCCCCCACACCCCCCCGGTAGGTACGGCCCTGGGGATACATGTATGTCGCCCCCATCCCCCGGGATTTACGCCAGTGCTGTAAAATTGGAGTGCATTTCACTCCAAGGCAAATATCATTCCCACTCTCCGGGATCACTTTGTTTGGAGTCGAAATCAACTCAAATTCAGGGTGAAATTCACCTCAATTTGGAGTGCAATCTAACCAAACTGAAGTGGAACAGTTTTTCTCACTCCTTTGAGTGATTTCTACTAGGTCTGCTTTCACTCTTGCGAGAGTCAAAATATTCAACCCTCTCCACGGAGTGGATATTTAAACTATATTGTTACGTGTGTAATTCAGAAAACAAAATCCTGCCCCAACCCCGTTGAAAATTGAGGCTACAACAACTTTTAAGTTGAAGACTGTTGAATCTAAAATTTTCTCAAGAGTTTGTAAGTTGACCTAATATAGCCTGCATGATAATAAGATCTGAACTGCCCCTCTCCAGTTTAAAAAGAAATTAATATGATAATGTGCTGAAAACAAACAAACAATTTTTTTTTTGGGGGGGGGGCTGACATTTTGCTTAAAAACGAATAATATACTTAATTATGCTCATTGCGTTGCAATATTGGGATCACAAAAGTGTTATTCCAACACTTTCCGTGGGTCAGTGATCGTGCTTTCTGCTTGACGCCCCATGCATGACGTTTGCCATTTTGGCGGTATTAACGCCAGAAACACCAAATTTGGCGTTGTACTAATATCGTTTGGCATTGGAGAATTCGAAGTTCACGCCAAACGGCTCTTTTGTGTTTTAGGGGCGTTTTGCCATGGTATACCTAAAATCATTATTATAAAACCTCATTTTCAGAGAAGTTTCAGTAAAATAGGTGCCACAAGGATCTAAAATAGCGGTGCGCATTATACACACGTGCAAAATCTGGCTGTACGTAAACCGCGGCACTCAAATTTTCGGTTGCGGCAGAGGTTTCAAAGACAAAGGTGCATGTTATAAATTAATTACAACGTTATTTCGAACCACTTCTAGGTTGCTGTATCAATGGAAAGTTGGCTTTTCACTGAATTTGGTGCTGTTTTGAGAATCAGAGAACTTGGCAACCCTGACCAAAACTGATGATAATGATATCACTCAATACCATTCTGGTCTGGATGCCAGTGGAAACAAGAACAGTAGGCCTAATTGATCATACTTTGAAATCCCTCACCGATTAATTTTGTACTGTCAGGGGAATGAGAGAGGACATGAGCATCAAACACCCCAAAAGCCTTGGATATCACCAGGTATTGTTAAATCTATCAGAAGGAAACATTGTATAAAATACATAGGTCATCAAATTTTAATGATAAGTATGGAAATGAATAAAGGAAATATAGAAATATGTTAGTAACTATTATTAAAAATAAATGCTAAAAGAATGTATTATTGTAATTTGTTTAGTCAAAATGAAAATAATGTGAGTAAATCCTGTGGGATTATCAAAGAGGTAATTAATGGAAAAAATCAAAATAAGAAAACAAATATTGAACAGTAAGTTATTTGTAATAATGAAACGAATAATATTGTGTCTTCAGATGAGGAAATAGCTGATGAACTCAATAATTATTTTGTTTCTATTGGGTCAACATTAGCAAAGAAGATTCCAACTGTTAATCTATAGATTTTGAAAACTATTTAGATAGAAGAAGTGAAAAATTCTTCTTTTGGAAACCATAACAGAAAAGGAAGTTTTTGATAATTTAAATGCTCTCGACACTAAGAAAGCCCATGGATAATCTGCTAATAAGATTAATTAAGGATGCAATACCCTATATTGTTGCCCCACTGACATATATATTCAATTTATCATTAGAAAAGGGAGAGTTTCCAGATGCATTGAAAACAGCAAAAGTGACTCCTTTATATAAAAAAGGACCAAAGACCGATCCTGGAAATTGCAGACCTATTTCTGTTTTTCCGGTCATTGGAAAAGTCTTTGAGTAATTAGCTAATGGTCGTCTAATGAAATGTTCAGAATTTCACAAAATGTTGTGAACAACAGTATACGGCTTTCGCATTGACAAACCTTGTAAATACACTTTTGAAATCAATAGAATAGATAAAGGTAAACCAACACTAGGTATTTTTATAGACTTTAAGAAAGCTCTCGATACTATTGTTCATGGAATCCTTTAAGGACATTTAAAATATTATGTACGAGGAATAGTATAACAATGGTATTAAAGTTACCTTTCAAATCGATTGCAAGTGTTATGCTATACACACTAAAAACTAAAGGTGCACACAAGGTGCAACTTTGCGGAAATAGGTGCAGAGCAATTTCTGCCGCGGTATTCGAGCAATTCTTCACTTTTCACGGCTGAGCGCTCGCCCCACTCCATTATGTTTGCAAGTTTGCAAATTTTAGTTGCACATTTATGCAAATTAATGGATGTTTTCTCTTCCGAAGCCCGGTGTGAGCTATTTCTACCATCTGTTTCTATTATTCGCGCCTCAATTGAAATTTTGCAATTTCGCTTGCAACAGTCTGTTATATATTCTTCTAAAAGACGAGGAGATTATCATTTTGCCGCCTAGATGCGTGCTCACCTTGAATACTATAGGCGTTTAAGCCCCACCCTCTTGCCAACCACTTTGAATATCAAATACACTCGGCAAAAAAGTTCTTGTAACACTTATAAAAGTTAAACTATACCATATAAATTTTATTAAAACGGTACATTATCGTATATCAATATGACCAGACATTATTCCACTTCCAGTATGACATGAAGTTAACATGTGAGCAGTCATGCATGGCTGATCATTACAATGCAAGTCAGTAAAAAATATGCAAGAAGTGCATGGAGCAGTCAGTCTTTCAGTTGTGAAAGTTTATATGGCATAAGATCCATTGAACGACAAAAATTAAATTTAATGTAACTTTGAAAAGAAAAGAAAATTGTTCATGTTGAATACATCACTATTCCACTGGAATTTTTAATAAAAATTAGTCAATGAAAAAAAAGGTCAAATTTCAGTATCTTGACTAATCAAAAACTGTTCAATATCTTGTTTGTCCTCCCTGGCTGTGAATGAGTGCAGCCATGGGCG
>JZLH01S0521628.1:0-12547 GCA_001188425.1 Eucidaris tribuloides
GGCGCATAGGCGGATGTACGTATGGGAGGAAATTCATTTTAAAACAGATTGTGCTCAGTGTTTTCATGAGTCAGGCAATCCAATGATAGTGGTAAGTTACGTTTTAAAAATCATTTTTTTACTTCATGTACAACGTTAGTACCCTGATAGTCCCACGCATACATTATCTATGTTTTGACGGAGTATTTATGTCTATGGTCCACGCTGTCACACTGGCGGTAAATGGGTAGTCTCTTGCATTAAGTCGGATGTCGTGACTACTAGTCGCGACTCCAACTTTCAGTGACTTGGTTGGGCAACTGCAACAGACACACAAAACAACACAAACTATCAATATTGTTGAAAACAATGTTACTACTTTGAAAAATATCATATAGTCAAATTTCCCTTTATTTATTAATTCTATTAATTAACTGAATGAAAGAGGGTGGACCTCGAATGGAAACACACAAACAAGACACACACAATGAGTTGAAAAAAATACATGTATCAATGATAAATCTTCTTTATCTTCTCCTTCCTCCTCCCTCCTCCTCTTCTTCTTCTTCTTCTTCTTCTTCTTTTCTTTTTTCTTTTCTTCCCTTCCTTTCCTCTTCTTCCTCTTCTTTTTTTTTTCTCCCTTTTCTTCCTTTTTTCTTTTCTTCCCCTGTCCCTCCTTTCTTCTCCTTCCCCTTTCCTTCTTCCTCCTCTTCTTCCCCTTCTCCTCTTCCTCATCCCTCCTACTCTTCCTCCTCTTCTTCTTATCCTCATCTTGCTCCTTTTTTTTTGATTTTCTTCCCTTCCCCGTGCTCTCTCTTCCTCTTCTTTTTCTTTTCTCCCTTTCTTCCCCTTCCCCTCCTCCTCTTTTTTTCCTCTTTCTTTTTCTTTTCCTTCTCTTCCTACTTTTGTTTCATTTTTTTCTTTTCTTTCTTTTCCTTCACTCTCTTCCCCTCCCTCCTCTCTTCCTCTTCTTTTTTCTTCCTCCTCCTTCTTCTCTTTCCCCTTCCCCCCTTCTCCTCTTTTCTTCTTCCACTTCCCCTTCTTCCTCTTCGTTCTTCCCTTCACCTCTCTCCTCTTCCTCCTTTTCCTTTCTTCTCTTCCCCTTCTCCTCTTCTTCTTCCTTCCCTTCTTCTCTTCTTCCTCTCCTTCTTCTCTTCTTCTCCCTTCCTCCTTGCTCGTTTTCCCTCTTCTCTTTTCTCCTCTTTCTTCTTCTCCTCCATCCTTTCTTTTCTAAACTAAAAATTCTTTCTTTCTCTTCTTTTCTTTTTTCTCTATTGTTTTTCTTTTTCTTTTCTTCTATTTTTCTTTCTCTTCTTTTCTTCTCTTCCTTTCCTTCTCTTTCTCCTCCCCCTTCTTTCATTAACAGTTGATCGTGTAAAAACATGCTGTAAATTAATACCAGCACGAACTCGTGACCCTGACAGCTCGTTCTGAGTTCGAGGTCTGAGCCTTGTCATCGGGACCTGGGTGAGAAGGGGAAGGGGGTAGCCTGGTGGCCAATGCTATTTCCAGTTGATTACATGTCCATAATTTACATTATTCTCTCGATATTAAACATGGTATGAAAAACAGGCGGACTAGTCATTTTTTTTGGCGGGCTAGCCAGAATTCTGGGCGGACAACCTAAAATTTCAGCTGATAGTCCGTCTGGCTAGTTAAAAAAAGTTAAGCGCGACCCTGTTATTACTTACCGTAATGAGAAATATTAGGGGAGGGAGGGACCCGAGATTTTGGACTGTATTTTACGTTATAGCATCCAAAAGGGTTATCTGAATTATACCTCACAGAAAGAGCAGACGTGATCTTTCCGATGAGGTATAATTCAGCTAACCTTAACACCTTATTAACCCTTTGGATGCTATAATGTCAAATTTAGTCAAAAATCTCGGCGGTACCCCCCCCCCCGACGAGATTTTCATTAATTAACACACAAGATGCCCAGGGAAGACAAGGCTACATTGCATCAAAGCAATTCTCTTAAAACTTATGACAAAAAGGTGACCAATTAACAGTGTCTGGCACAACAGCTTACACCAGGGAAAAACTACATGGGGCTTGGGGATTTTGCCCCCGAAATGGCAAAAAGAGCCCGTAAATTGCCATAGGATTTTATACAAGAGTATCTGGAACATGAAAAGTAGCCCCGAAAGA
Organism: Eucidaris tribuloides; assembly: GCA_001188425.1. Classification (NCBI taxonomy): domain Eukaryota; kingdom Metazoa; phylum Echinodermata; class Echinoidea; order Cidaroida; family Cidaridae; genus Eucidaris; species Eucidaris tribuloides. Next base: position 2,131 of record JZLH01S0521628.1, read on the forward strand.
AAATTTTTTTTTTTTTCCCTGCCTCACACAAGGCTAATTATTTGACAATTTTTCTCCATGCTATAAACTGAGCTGTATACATTACAGCACAATCAGTTGAGTAGTTACGGTAGTTGCATGGAGAGTGACCATGAATAGGGGGAATCAACAAACTATGGTTGTTTCATAACAAAACAGGGAGAAAAAAACAGAAAGAACTGTCCTGTTTTATTATAGTTATGATAATTTATAAAATGAAAATCTTGAATAAATAACGAAAAAAACACTTAGGAGGTTTTTCCGTTTCTTCCGAAAAAGCGGAAAAAACTGTTTTTTCTGGGACGGAAAAAACCGGTAAAAACCAGCGGAAAAAACCACCTGCGGAAGAAACTGCCAACCCTGTTATTGACTGATCACTGGGTCTGAGTACAGATGATCCAAATGACGTGTGTGAATGTGAATGTGTTGTCACTGTCAGTGGATATCCCACCGAGCCTTCACTGATCCTCCGATGTCATTCTCAGCGAGTTGATTCAGCTTGAATTGTAAAGAGCAGTTCCAGGCTGATATAAAGTTGCTTTGAATAGAAACAGAAAAATCATAGGAACAGCAGTGAAAGTTTAAGAAAAAGCAGACAAAATAGGAATGAAGATGATTTTTTAAAAGTTTGAAAACTCATAAACTTGGCAATAGTACATTGTGTCATTCTTTGTGAGGATCCCTTCATTCCTTAAATTGTACACAAATATCTCCATCTCTATCTCTTGAATGCGTGTGTGTGAACCAACTTCACATTGGAATATTAGTAAACTAGTGTTAGTACGTACAAAGATGAGAAATTATTTCCTTGGGGAGAACATAAATTTAGTGAAATTTTCCAAAGGAGGGTTACTCACATGTAACAACCCAATGTTTGCCAATTTGTAGTGATCGCAAGAATTTTTTAATGTTAGCTTTAAAGCCACTGGCTAACATTTACCACAGTTAAAAAAATGTGAGCTACATATTCCTCCATGCTCCAAGTGTCTAAAAATGTGATAAGGTCTAAACATTAAGCCCTGAAAAATTTGTATTTCAAAATGATTATTTAGTGCTTTAAAAAAGTGAAAATCGTAAGTTGTAAGTTGACCAGATTCACCTGCCCATTTCCTCCCATAGACTTACGTGTACTGTGTGTGGATCTAGGCTATTTTTTACTCGCCCCAAGTTCTAATTGTTTATTCATTTATATCTTGCCAGTGGCAGCATAAATTTCCAAACTTTTGTACTCTAGGGTGTTTACTTGTCCATTCAAACACTACTATGTAGCTCAGATAGCAAAGTTGACAATTTTTTAATTTGAAGCTCCACAATGTTAGCCTATTACTTTAAATATTAATGTTTGTCTGATTATTCCCAAATTGTCACTAATGTGTTTCACTGATTTTTCTGCTTCTATTGATAACAGCTTGTTGTATCAGCGTAGAATTGCCCTTCAAGTGTACACACTGTGTGAAAGTAGTATATCTGTATACTCTAACATGCACCCACTACGTTCAAGAATTTCAGTGACTACTGACATTCTTGAATCTTAAATGTAGTTGCTGCAAGTGAGAGTGGCTTTTGTTAGTTTAATGGGATGTTGCAACATTTAGCCCAAAATGAACATACGTGGCAAGATATGCTTGTCAAGTACAAAACCAAGCGAACATTGCGTCAAAGATTACTTCATCAATGAGTGATACAAGCAGGGAAAAAAATTAATTTTCTTGGGGGGGGGGGGGCCTACATGTACTTTTCCTGTGTCAGTGGTTTCCAGATATTCTTTTGTATTGGACCCTATGTCAATTTAAGTGGACCCTTTTACACATTTCTGGGGCTCTTTCGCCATATCGGGGGCGAAATCGCCCTGCGCCCCTGTGTATTTTTTTCCCTGGATACAAGTTTTCTTGGCTCACAGGTAGTAGCGTACTGTACCTGGCGTACATCGTCAGGGGAGGCAATTTCATCTGCGGCCAATTGCTCAGCAGGTGGGGGGAGGGGGATGGGTGAAACATTTTTCCCTCCAATTCGGAGGTTCAAGAGGGGTTCCTTTTGGTACATGTACATGGTCCCCCTCCTAGATCACACCTGACAAGCCCCCCCCCCCAAAAAAATGGGTCCCTTCTACGTCATCAGGGGGCACTCTGCCCCCCCCCCACCCACCCATGAGGTATGCTAGTGCTCACAGGCACAGGTTTATCTCTTTGATTTATAAATGACCAATTCTTTTATGTGTAGACCTACATTGTAATTACCTAAACAGTTATGATGATTGTCAAGTAATCAACATTGTAAGTTTTAGAATTAATTAGGAAGAAAAAATAAAGGCTGGGTTTACAGGGCAATAACATGATCGGCAGCACATACAATGCCATAGAAGAAACAAATGTGTCAAAACATATACTGGTGTATATCTAGGCAAAAGGCTTGAAAGATTTGTCTGGAATTTGTTCACATGAGGAGAAACAAGAAGGAATGTACCAGTTCTGAATTATGATGACCCTGATGTAGAATTGAACCCATACAAGTACAATCCTGTATACTAATTAAATTAAATTATTAAATTAAGTAAATTTGCTTTTCACAGTGATTTTTCACTTTTTCACTACTGATATTAATTATTTTATAAAAAAGAGTGAATGTTTGACCACTTCATTTTTCACAGCAGACTACTTTGAATAAATTTGATTCTAGATAGTTTTATCTCAAAGTGAGAACTGCTTCCAATCATGCCTTTTCTCTATAATGTCAACAATTACAACAATTATGCAGCCATGACATCATCTGATCACATTTACATCATACTATACAGTGCAAACTGCAAAGTCCGTACATGTGTGTTACTTTTGCAACAACCCTGATCAATACTACAGCCAGGTGTACTATTACTGCTAATGTTATCATGATTATCATCCTCATCATCATCTTCATCATCAGCAGTATCATCAGCATTTATTACTGTTGTGTTGTTGTTATTGGTGATCCGCGTTTACGCGGATCACCATAGATTTCGTCAAAATTTTTTTTTTCTTCTTCTTTATTCATGTTTCTTTCTCGCCATTTTTGTGCACGCAATATCTCAAGAACGATGAGTGCAATAGTTTTGTAACTTGGCATAGTTATGTCCCATGTCAATACCTACGGAATGTCCTCCTGTCAATGTCAGTGACGTCATCTATGACGTCATAAGCCAAAAGCTAGTCCTAACCTACAATTGCGATATCTCAAGCCGGTGGTCGACGAAAACAACCAAATTTGGCAAAAGTTAACTTAAGGTCAAGGGTCAACTTTTGGAAATAATCACGTGCGCGCACGCGTCACGATGGGCTAGCACGGGCGCGTCAAAAATTTTGAAAGTTTTAAAATGCTCCAAATGACTTCTTATAAACAGCAGTATACGTTTCAGGTCAATTGGAGCATTTGGTGCGCGCGCGTACGTGCGCGTTTTTTTTCGCGCGCACCCCTTTCCCGAACGAATATCGTCGTTTTTTCGATGGATTTGGATTTCTGACTGAATTCTCCATCAATTAGAACCCTGTCCCGACAACTAGGACCCAAAATGTTGCTTACAGGTCACAAAAACGCAAATGCACGCGCATTGCGCGCGTAGTGAATAATGGGCATTTTTAAATCACTCATAACTCTCTAGAATTAACGGTGACCCCTACTTTTTATTGCTTATTCTGATAGACTTTGATGCGTAGATAGCATTTCAGGCATCGCTTTCTATGTCAAAGTGTTGTGACGTCATCTATGACGTCACAAAGAAAAATCGTATTTCGGGCATATCTCATGACTGGAGTCGAGTAACATCACCAAACCTGGTACACAGTAACTTCAGGTCAAAGATCATCTTGCACGCTTATCACATGCGTGCGGGAGTCACGACGAACGCGTACGCGCACGCCGAAATATTAAGTAATGTTTGACAGAGAAGTTAAGGTGAAAAGGGACAGCTTCAAACAAGTTATGATACGCCATATAGATTGTCACAATCTCTTAAGGTCTAATGATCGGAGCGAATAGGCGGATCACCAATTCGTCTCAGTGACGAATTAAAATCTAGTTGTTATTATTATTATTATTATTATTGTTATTATTATTGCAGGATGTCATTAAAGGTATTGGCTAACATTTACCACAGTTAAACAAATCTGAACCACATGATTCCCCATGATACCAGTGTCTTTGATGAGGTCTAAAAATGAAGCCCTGAAAAAATCGTATTTCAAAATGATTATTTAGTGCTTTAAAAAAGTGAAAATCGTAAGTTAACCAGATTCACTTGCCCATATGGGAGAAAATGGCATTTCCTCCCATAGACTTACTGTGTGTACACCTAGGCTATTAAAACTCGCCCTGAGTTTTGATTGTTTATTCATGCATAACTTGCCATTGGCAGTGTAACTTTCCAAACTTTTGTATTCTAGGGTGTTTATTTATCCATTTGAACACTACTACATGTATGTAGCTCAGATATCAAAGTTTGACAATTTTTTTAAATTGAAGCTCCACAATGTTCGCCTGTCACTTTAATGTCAAAGTCCATTTTCAGGATTAGCTGGGGAATTAAAGGAGAGAAATATTCCCTTAAAAATGTTGGTTAGTTTCACAATACTTATAGACAGTGTACACTGTATAAAATAGCTTATTTGCTTTGGGCCATGTGAAACCCATGAGACTTTCGTGTTACCTTGTCTTTGTAGCTCAGCATTTCCACTAATTGCAGCATAAATCACCCCTTTATGTATTAGGGACGGGTTATCATTACATTGTAAATGTCAAACTTCAGAATTGGCTGGAGAAATAACCCGAGGTGGGAAATATTGCCTGTAATTACCCTGAAATGCTGTGCTATTAGAGACTGTTTGGTAAAGACATACCATAGCCAAAAATGGGAGATAAGATTTTAAATCTTCTTCCCATAGAGAAACGTACATTTTTAGCACAGAATTGTTCAAATGATACTCATTCCTTTTGACATACATGTACAATGTAGATCTACACACAGTAAGTCTATGGGAGGAACTGGGCAGCTGAATCCGGTCAACTTACAATTTTCACTTTTTTAAAGCACTAAATCATCATTTTGAAATACAATTTTTTCAGGGCTTCATTTTTAGACCTTATCAAAGACACTTGGAGCATGGAGGATTATGTAGCTCATATTTTTTAACTGTGGTAAATGTTAACCAGTGGCTCTAAGGAGAATCAAGTATGAACATTAATTTTATCGGGGCACGATAAAAATAGGACCCATAGAGAGCCACACTGCACGTTTGCCTGCCATGAGTGATATTGACATTAGTTATTTTAGAATGAGTCAACGTTTGACTACAAGATTTTCACAGGAGAATCCGTGTATAGTTTATTTGATTCTCGAGTAGTTTCAGCCCAAGTTGAGGACTACCCCCAACCATGTCATTTACCTTTAATTAGCCATTTCAATCCATAGACCTACTGGAAAGAAAACCCAGAATGTGCCTTTACTGTATGCATACTTTGCAGAATATTTCATGATTAAATGTCAACAGTCACAATTGCTAACTCTACAGGTACATCATGCCATGAGAGTTTACGGTAAAACATGCAGTACACATTGGTGAAGATCATTAGTTGCTATGGAATATGCACGTTGCACAAGTTCATGTACGTCTACATAATGGTACACAGGGTGAGCTCAGTACTATTGTTGTAGGTATGAGTAATCTACAGACATGTGATTTGAAGTCCAATTTGTTCTATTGTCAAACAAATATGGAAGCAGATTCCATTCATGCACAGAATTGAGATGAATCACAAGTACACTCTGTCTGGCAGTGTCTGAACAATGGTATTCCGTATTGTTATTGTTGTGGAGATTGACTGGTAAGCGGTGCCTATGGTACTGTTAATGTGCGAAATTTTTGACTGAATTACTCTGAAATTTGTTCCCCAACCCCCCCCCCCCAAAAAAACTAATATATATATATATATATTTTTGAGAGCTGTGAAATCTGTAACAATAATAATAGGTAATGATACACTAATACTCTATGAGTTTCTCTTTGTAATTACTCAGACACAAACAGACACACAGACAGATGCAGGCAGACACAGTGCGATATGCACAATGACACATACATACACATATACATAGAATATACATACCCATGGAATATGCATACCCACACCTACACACACACACACACACACACACACACACACACACACACACACACACACACACACACACACACACACACACACACACCACACACACACACACACACACACACACACACACTCTCTCACCCACCCCCCCACCCCCACCACACACACACACACACAAACACACGCACAGTGTGAAGCCAAAAGGCTTTGGCCTTGTACAAAGTGTAGAGTCATTGAGTCAGAAAATGCTATCTGAGAGAACAATGACCTTGTAACATTTGAACGTATTGTATGGCTTGCAGGGGTAAAATATGGAATATGTACATGTACACTGTGCATTACTTCTCAGGGTTGGGAAAAAAAAATCACAATTTTTTTTGAAAGGGGTGATTTAAATCACGATTTAAATCATGATTTAAATCAATAAATCAATTCATTTCATTTAAATCACTGACTTTTTTTTTTAAATCACCACCGATTTAAATTGCCAACCCTGTTACTTCTATTTATACAAAATCTGTGTGAGATGTAGGCCTAATGGACCTCAAAGTCCAGCTATTATTACTCTTTTAGGATATGGAACTTTGGAGTAATTTAGCATTCAACACCAGGCTACAGTACATACATTATTTAGGACATGTTCAAGTTTATACGTGTACAAGTACCACAGGTGTATATTAAAATTCTTGCATAATTAGACCTTCCTGTTCTCAGTATGTAATAAAAAAATACATTTGTATCTTCCAGGTAATTTTGGGACATGGTCAATATAAGTTGTACAGTTTTATGACCATTATTTTGTGCATATATACTTCCCCATGCATTTGGATTCAAGAACAAAATTGGACATTACAGTGTCGACTGTCGATCTGTAATTGGTTTGCTGTCATGACAAATTATTGACTGAATTGCTTTGTACTTTGTAATGCTCTTCATGAGATGGCACATATAGGAACTAAGAAAGTAAACAAACCCAACAGAGTAAACAAACACAAATCAAACAAATTTAACAAAGCAAATTAAACAAAGTATTTAGAGGTGACAGGGAATTGTATAACAGGGAATTATATCACAGACAGAGAAATATATTTAACTGATTCATTCTGAATTATTTTTATTGGCCTATTTGTACATTTTCCCTTGTAGGAGAACATGAATTACATGTACCTGTTTATTTGTGGAATTTTGTTATACTCTCATTGTAGATCATGCAAAGTAATGACCATCAGATTCAAACCAATCACCCCATTGTAATAGCCAGAGGAAATTGTTTTATTTTGTCTGTCAGAACATGTGCAATATTTCAGGGAATAGTCATGAAAGTAAAATAAAAGTATACATGTATGTTCTTTATTTTCCCACCCAAAACTAAGCTCATTGAGGAATTATCTAATATCATTGACATTTTATGATGTAACAATTCATTATGTAACATGTAAATCATCAACTCTCAATATAGGTGAATAGCCTTGGGGCAGCAAAGTCTGATTTCATGAAAATTATGTCTTTTACAATTTACTGATATTGAATAAAGCAATGGCCATCCTTTTGTTAAGTCCCATTGTGTTATTAAGAAAGTAGTTCTTCATCTTTCAACAACTACATGTATTTTTAAGACAAATGAATTTCAATTTGATTATTATTCATATACAGGTTCAGAGTCATGTATATGCTGATGTAAAGATTTGGATGAATTGTAGGAAGCAAAATGGGTTTCAGAGTAAGTCCTCAGATGATACAGAATGATACGGAACGAACCCCCCCCCCCCCGAAAAAAAAATAAATAAATAAATAAATAAAAATAAATAACAAAAATAAATAAATAAATAAATAAATAAAAAAAATAAAAAATAAAATAAAAAAAAAAATAAAAATAAAAATAAAAAATAAAAAAATGGAAAAATAATAATAATAATAAAAAAAAATAAATAAATAAATAAATAAATAAAAAATCAAAATCAAACTGAAACTTTATTTCTTACAGTATGTACAGTGGCCTGTTGTATGGTATCCATATACTTGTGTACATTGCACATCAGGTTTGGTTCACACAATACAGTAATTATATATACTATGTGATCATACATACCAACGTATGATGGCACAGTGCCACAGTCTTGGCACAGAGTACAAATCATAGGAGGAATGTACATTGTCTTTGTGGTGTCATCATTTGACAGCTGTTTCCTTTGACCCTGGGAGGAGGAGTTCTAGGAAGTTGCTGTGTATTCAAATATCAAATAATGTATTTGTGTCAGTGACATGATTTGATTCTATGTGGGGTCTTGCTCTTAGTGCATTTCTGAGCATGTACAATGTATGTGTACAATTGTTCATAATAATGTAGCAATGTGGGTGTTCATGTCAACTGTTTAACCTCCTCAGTCCTGTTAGCATCTGAAGATGTTAGTAGTAGATGTATCCCGGAATTGTGGTTTTCAGATGGTTATTGACTGACCATATTACGTGTGAATTGCAGGTAAAGAATTAAAGATACGAAGCATTACAATTCTAGGTGAAAATAAAGTTTAATAAACCAAACACACATGCAGTGTTTGTTAGTTCCATCATGTCTCTGACAATTATGTAGCTACAGTGGTCCTTGCCAGACAGGCACAACCAACACTAAAGATTACCCTCCCAGCACTTGGGGGGGGGGGGGGGGGGGTTATGTGCTCCCAACCAACATTACACTGTACTTTCNTAAAAAAAAATGTTAAGCATATCATTATCTGTCTGTGAAGACAAGCATCATATAATACCTTTCTGCCTATTTTCCTGGTGGAAGTAAAAATTATTCGCTAACTAGATGCTTTCTGTTGGAAAATAAATCCAGACATTTTTGGTGTCATTGAGTGTTGTTTTATTTTGATTCCTGGGCACTGCCATATTGGATGTGTGATTCACTTAATGGCTTGGTAAAATACTGAGCTAGGAAAACGCAGCATTTAAAGGCAAGGTTCACCCTGACGTCAAGTTGGTTTTAATAAAAGCAGAATAACGAGAAAAACGTATTAGTGAAAGTTTGGTGAAAATCCACCAAAGAATAACAGAGTTATGAAGATTTAAAGTTTTAATTTTGTGACGTCGCCTCCGAGCAGCTCCCTTATATGTCATGTACATGTACGTCATTACGTGCAACATAAATTTCATAAATTGCCATTTTTTAATGGTTCATGATATTGAATGGGTTTTTTCAACGAGAACATGTAAATAAAATAATGTTTCTGATAATATATTAAATGCTCAGGTAAATGGAATTTATATGTACATGGACATACAGAGCGCCTCGCATTGACGTAACAAAATTAAACTTTGAACCTTCATGACTCTGTTATCTCTTTGGTGGATTTTCGCCAAACATTCATTAATGTGTTTCTCTCATTTTTCTGCTTTAATTAAAACCAACTTGATGTCAGGGTGAACCTTGCCTCTAAAATCCCCTAGTTATAGAGTAATCATGGTCTCTGATACAAATTCTACATGAAGTGTACTTGCAGTATTATCGAGCAGTGGCACAGGAGTCAATAATTTGGGGTCAAAAATAAATGAGCCAAATCATTTATTTATTCATTTATTATTTTCTATGTAATTTTATTGATTTAATTAATTAATTAATTAATTTATTTATTTATTTATTTATTTATTATTTATTTATTTTTATCTATTTATTTATTCTATCGTTTATTTATTTTTATTTTATTTTATTTATTAATTTTTTTTTTTTTATTTTTAAATTTTTTTTTTTTTTTTATTTATTATTTTTTTTGGGGGGGGGGCGGAGGGGGTTAGAAACGAGTGTACACGTTACACACAGCAAGATTTATTAATATAAGCCTCTTCTGTACCATGATTATATTTCATTTGTGGGCCATGTCCCCCCGGGGGGGCCAGACAAATATAATGCTGTACACATGCGTGACCAAAAAAACGCATTTAAAGGGGTGTTTTTCAGTTTTAGACGCAGGCCGCGCGTGTACGCGTTAAGGGTATCAAAAACCTCGATTTTCAATGAAAGGGTGGTTTTGAAAGACTGGTCAAATGTATCTTTCCCCAAGCTTTTTTTGTAAACGTATTTAGGGTATGTATATTGCCAAGCTTTTTCCTCCTCATTTCTGAAAAGTGTTATTCCCGGTTACGAAAACGATGTGTACCACCCTGGGAAACAACCGCAGGAAAACGGATCGTGTTTAGGGGCCAAAATGTGTAAATGAAGTACGCGGAAAACTTGTTTAGGGGGTTATTTTGCACACAGAGAACAACT
>JZLH01S0521705.1:0-10655 GCA_001188425.1 Eucidaris tribuloides
TTCAATCATTTTCACGAGTGCTATGGTGTCCTCCAGCTATCAAAACAAAAATGAAAATTACACACACCATAATGACTTATGTGTTGAATCATTCTCACTGGTGGTAAGGTGTCCTCCAAGTATCAAAACAAATGTGAAAATTACACATACAACAGTAATTTATGGTTTGCTAATGTCATTGCAAATAAATTATTTATTTAATGGCTACTATACACCAAAAAGGCACACAGCAACTTATTGTAATCTGCCATGTATAACAGAGTTCTAACATGATACTTACATTGCATGCTGCTGAAAAATATAAATATTTATATGCTTTGTGTCCTTGAATTATAATATGATAATTTCAACATTTTGCTAAGATAATAGCATCACACAAACTTGGGTGAGTTTGTGTTTCTAGTCACGCCAGTCACAAACATGTACTTTCATAACTAGAAAACGTCAATGACGTAGCGCTCATCGCGCATCTCGCACATCCATATATCCGAAATTTCATGTGGTACAATTTTATACTGCGTGAAAAGCATTAAAATTTGATGTCCCGGAAGGAACATGAATATAAAAAAATTCGAGTGAGAAAAATATTAGTTTCATGCCCTGGAAGGACTGAAAAAATAAAAAAATAATAAAAAAAAATAAATAACTACATGAATTATATATGATTGCATCCCGGATCCCTTCCGGCTCCATACTGATTTTCGTTGTTGGAAAAAGCACATTTGAAGTGGAACCAAATTAATAGGTACTTGATATGAATAAGAACTGAAATAAATTCTGTTATTTTGGAATAAATTTGCAATAAATTACCATAATAATAATGGACAACAGTTAAAAATTCTGGTAGAAGTTTAGTGTACCAAGCTTAGCTCTACCATATAAAGCAAACTAAATCAAAATTGGTTGAGAATGAATGAGAAGAACATTTTTTTAAATTTATTTGTGATTTTGAATAAATTTGCATAAAATTGCATAATTGATTAATTTTAAACTTGCATAATTGATTTTCACAATTTTGTGTAGAAGTCTTGAAGCCCCCACCTAGCCCTATCAGATCAAACAACAGAATGAAAATCGGTCAAAAATTGAGAGAAGAGCAACATTTTGTTATTTTGGATTAATTTTGCATAAATTACCATAATTAATTATGGAGTATATTTACAAATTCTGTGATAGAAGTTTAATGTGCATAACTCAGCCTACCAAATAAAGTAATCACAATTAAAATTGGTTGAGAAATGAAGGAGAAGAAGCATTTTTTGTGATTTCGAAAGATTTGCATAAATTTGCATAATTGATTAATTTTTAAATTGCATAATTGATTAATTTCAAAAAATTTGTGAGCAGAAGTTTGAAGCCCCACCTAGCCCTATCAGATCAAACAAACAGAATGAAAATCGGTCAAGAATTGTGGGAAAAGAAGCAATTTTGTTTTTTGGGGATAAATTTGCATAAATTACCATAATTAATCAATGGAGTATAATTTCAAAATTCTGTGTAGAAGTTTAATGTGCATAACTCAGCCCTACCAAATAAAGCAATCAAAATCAAAATCGGTTGAGAAATGAAGGAGAAGAAGCATTTTTTGTGATTCGAATAAATTTGCATAAATTTGCATAATTAATTTTAAATTTGCATAATTGAATTAATTTCAAAATTTTGTGGCAGAAGTCTTGAAGCCCAACTAGCCCTATCAGATCAAACAAACAGAATGAAATCGGTCAAAGAATGTGGGAAAGAAGCAATTTTTGTTATTTTGGGGATAAATTTGCATAAATTACCATAATTAATCAATGGAGTATAATTCAAAATTCCTGTAGAAGTTTAATGTGCATAACTCAGCCCTACCAAAAAAAGCAATCAAAATCAAAATCGTTGAGAAATGAAGGAGAAGAGCATTTTTGTGATTTCGAATAAATTTGCATAAATTAAAAAATATAATGAATTTCACGATTCTGTGTAGAAGTTTTAAATCCCCCACCTAGCCTATCATATGACAATCAGAATCAAATCGGTTGAGAAATGACGAAGAAGGCATTCAAAACTGTGGACGGACGGACGGACGGACGGACGGAAGGACGGACGGACGGACGGACGGACGGAAGGACGGACGGATGGACGCCGGACGCCACGCCATGGCATAAGCTCATCGGGCCCTTCGGGCCGGATGAGCTAAAAATGCAAGAAATTAATTAATTTAGCATAAAATTAGCAAGTGGAAAACAGTCAACTTGAAGTTACAAGTTAGCGTTTTTCATTACAATCAATCTGCCTTGAATAAACTTATACATTAAATTGAAAATATCATATCATATATGGTGCAAAACCACACCTTTTCTTCCCAAAGAATTTCAAGTTGAGGTTTAAGAGGGTTAGGGTGATGTAACTACATAATACAAACACCAATTTCAGAACAGGATCATGCCTTCATCTAATCCATGTACGAACTTGTATAAAGCAAAGGTGGTTTTGAATGCGTACAATATTCAAAATCAACATATGATGGATGCTTTTGCATTGCAGTAGTTTATCAGGAATCAAGGCAAACATATTCCAAAATAATATTTACATTTGGCAGAATCCGTATTTTGCATGTCACTGGTATCTTGACACCCTGGACCAATGTTGTCAGTATCTGAAAATAATGAGATTTTAAAAATATTGAATATTAGTTACTACAAACATAAATTCAACATTTGCAAAAGTATATAACTTAAAGCCCCAAGAAAATGTGTTGGCCAAACAGACAACTTTTTCATCAATCTTTCATCAGTAATCATCCCAAACATCAGAAAACAAGATCAAACCTACTGAAAATTGTTTGAAGTCATACACTGTGATTTGTTTTTTTAATTATTGGAGAGCAGATTTCACTATGTACACTTCTAATGGCAAAATGGTGCCCTAACCCCCCCCCCCCAATTTTTCAATGTTCAATTTCTCAAAAATGATAGTGTTTCAGAGTGTGTGATTTTCAAAGCACTATTACATGATAGGTCTATCTAAAAAAAATGCAATAGCCAAAAATTTCATTTTTCACTATTTACCAATACTAAATTCGAGGTTAAGGGTTGTTTCACAATCAGGGTACATCAATTAGTCTCACAGGGGGTAAAAAATAAAGTTGCTTGTTTTCCTTTAATTTTTTTTATATTGTGTAGCAAATAGGTCATATATAAAAACGGCAAAATTTTGAGGCGTCAAGTCCCCCCAATTTTTTTTTCAGCCTTTGCATGTTTGAAGTGACAAAATCATAGCCACGGAGGGTCTGTTATCATCCTGCTAGAAACAAAAATTATGTTGGACTTTTTGCCAAATCTGAATGATATGGTTTAGTGTATAGTTGATGTGCAATAAAAATGCAGCCCAGTTAGTTTCAATTTTAAAGCTTTTTTATTTGTGCAAAACAAAATTGCATTTTCCTGTTATTATTAAAGGTGATGTGGGTATATAAAGTTTTGTGTACTCAATAACACAGAGCTGTTACAGCAGTCCTTGTTTACTTACAGATAGACATAGGAAGTGTGCTTTTGTACCTCAAATGTCCATACCCTAAAATAAGTGATAGTCGGGATGTATGATGTCAAAAAAATGAGTCGGAGAGGACAATTTATTGTCGGAGAGGACATTTTTTTTTGACATCGAGATGAAATTTCTCAAAGGGCTTTTGAGTCACTCTTTCATACAAAAATGAGGGCACTAATATTATACAAGTTTGCTCAAACATATTTGTACACTTTTTATCAATGTAGATGTAAGATTTCCAAACAAATAGGTTTTGCTGTAAAGCTATCCCTATAGGGATCCAATAATGGATACGTTGGCCCATTGAAGGCTTAATCACATTATGTATACTTTTACAGAATGGCAACAGCATGTGGGTATGGCTAGTAGGTAGGGTGTCTTTGTTTGAACATGAATCTACCTTAAACATTGATTTTGATCATTTAATATCTCACATGGTAAAAATGTCGCAGAAGACAATTTTTGACATATTAAACAACTTCATTCAGTGTGAATGATTTATAATTTCAAGTATTGCTGAAAGAATTTTTTCCAGGGCTCGACCAAGCTAGCGGTGGCCCGGTGCCGGGCCACAAAATTGAATGTCGGCCACCACAATTCCAAAATATGAGAGTTTTGGTGCGCCCGATCGGCAACTAAAAATGTCAAAGTGTCAATGTGATTTTTGTGATAAAAATTAATGATTACCTTGCGTGTCAATTTTCCTAAACTCAGCAAGCAAAGATCCGGCGCCGCGCTGCTCATAACATAACGGAGAATGCAACTACAAAATCGCCTCGTGGAAAATATATCGGGACGTGCCGATTTTCAAAATGATTAACTAAAATTCGCGCCCTGCGAAATTTACAGCTAAATATATTCTTTATTGCCAGCATAAATATAGCCTCGAATTTCCTTTAAAAAATACCAAATCACTAAAAGAAATAAATGGTCATTTTTGCAGAGCAAAGGCTAGCTCAAAATCCAGCAATTTCTTGCTAGTAATGTGATTTGCAAAGACGCAAAATTACGGGCCTGGGAAAGCAAAGTCGAATTATTTATCGAGGCAGTGCCAGTGCACTTCAACTAATTCAGGAAGAGAAAGCTTGCATCAAGAAAGAAAATGAGATCACCAAAATTCTTGCAAGAACTTTAAAGATATTGAATAATTCAATAAAGAATTACTGCAAGTAGCAGAGAAGGTGAGCAGAATGTTTAATATGACATTTTTAAAAGTTCTACAAGTTGCATAGATATCGGCAAATTCCGCGCCAGTTACCTCTTCAGTGAATGCTTAGTCCCACATGTTTTAAATGTGTGGTAAAATCGTATTTCAAGACTCTAACTTACGATTTTGGTGGTAAATTCTACACTTGAAAGTGATAAATTGAACCACAGATATGTACAGGAGAAATTATGTTTCTGAATATTCTAGCCTGATTTTTTTTTTTTTTTTTTTTTTTGGGGGGGGGGGCGGGCGTTGGGTCAAAAAGTGGCGAATTTGGAGCAGCTGGAAACAACCTCAATAGGCTACCTAGCCACTGAAATCTAGCTTGGCTGGCGGCCCAAGAAATGGCCAGATACGGTTCCATGTTCACTGGCTTTGCCTGGCAGTCTGGCTTAGCTAGTCTGTTTCTCTTGTGTTCCTTTATGAAGTACTTTGTTAATTTAATTTTCAAGTTTTAGAAGGATGTTTCTTGTCAGGAATATCATCTCAAATGATTTGAAATAAGAACCATGTAATATTTATGCAATTTGTGGGAATGAAATAAACACTGAAATGTTACATTATTTTGTTTATTTCCACATTATTTCAAAATTTTTATTAGGTTATAAAAAAATTGTGTGCATTCACGATACGAGGATACATTTGGGATACCTTGTAAATTTTTATTGCCTCCATAATGCACAGTATAGGCCTACTCTTGCTGAATCCTTAACATGATACGAGTTATACAAATTCAAACTTGATATTGACACAAAATACAAGTAAATAATTACAGTAAACATACATCACACACACATAGAGTATTATTTTTTCGGGCAGCAAACTTTTAATGATGAAACTATGACATACAGTGTATGTGTTTTTATTTATTTAATACACTGTACACATGCAAGAAAAAAATAAGATTCTCACAAAACTTGCTAGGAGACTCCAGATCATTCCAGTCAGAATATTGCTGAGAATCTAGGATTCTAAGGGATTCCTTTGCGAGAATCTAAAAGATTCCTGCGCTCTGGCACAAAATTTTTAGGCCTGAGAGCCTATTTTTCTACTAAAATATCATGCAAGAGTAAATGTTCAAATTTTTCATGTTTTCTTTGTTTTTGGGGGGCCACCAAATTCAATTTCGGGCCACCAAAAAATTGGAATTTTAAGGATTTTAGAGCCCGACCGCGCCACTGAAAAAAAAAAGTTAGTGTGGAGCGCCTGCTTTTTCAATAACTAAAAAGTTGCTTCAAACATTTATTTTCACCTTAATGGTTGTAAGATTGCTTAAGATAAAATAAGCCCACTCTAACTCGGTGTAAATTGGGTATGGCTATTATGCTTTTAAAAAGGAACTTGCTTGTTTTTAAAAATATAATTTAGGTATCTCATCCGGGAAAATGTGTTTTATAGCTGAACTAAAAAGCTTCATGCTATTATTCTATAACTAAATGGAAATGTTTTGCTATTAAACACTCTTAAATCTGTAAATCAAATTAATTTGAACTTTAACTAATATGTATGTGTTTTAACACGTCACTAAAGCATGTCACTAAAACTATGGCACTTAATGGGACAACCCATGATCCTTACGATCCGATCCTTTGAGGTTGTCTTTTTTGGGAGGTGGTGGGGTGGGGGGGGGGTGAGGGTCATTTCTTCATCAGAAATGAATTTATGTAGGATATACATCAAAATTTTCCACCTGGGGACTCGTGTTTGTGTGAGAAAATGTCACGAGATATGAATGAATTTGTGTTCAGGCTGCTTCAGCAGATACTGTATATCATAGCAAGTGACTTGCACATTCGACAGCTCAGAGACAGGCATCAATTAATTTAGTTTTCGGAATTGGTCCCTTTTTTCCAACACTAAATGTGACTAAAATTACAAGACTGTGCAGAATAAACATGCAGGATATTGGTAAAAGGTGTTTCTTGTGCAGTCGTAGTGAGTGGTATCCACCAAAGATGATGCTAATGGAAATGTGTCAAAATTATGTCCTCTCCGACATTATAAGATCATAGGTATTATAGCCAAGTAATGGATTAAATAAATGTTCTTTACAGAAGTTTGACATCTAGTTTTTAAAAAAAGTACATTTCAGTAAAACAAAATCCAACTCAAGTCAAAACCAAGTCATCTCTTATCTAAAAAAAAAGTGTTTTTCCCCCAATTAATGTCAATATTCAGAAGTATCCAAGGCATAACAATGACACAGGTTCCCATTTCTTTTTATTTTGGTAAGTGAACATGGTATGGCATGCATTTGACAACATTTTATTACTTTTGATGTACAGCTGAGCACATATGGACTACAAACAATGCTATCATTAGATTAACATGTACTCTTCGGAGAGGACATTTTGTTTTGACATTTGAAATGAAAAGTTGTGATTGCATGAATAATACATCTATGATTGCATATGGTAGAACAATGCTAATACTACCACTGACATGACTGGTATTTAAAATGGAAAACTTTTTCATGAAATTATAGGCAACTATTCTTGTTTTCGGAGAGGACACTTTTTGACGGAATTCCAACTGGCAACTTTGTAATGTATACCAACTCAAAACTAAGGGAGTATGGACAAAGTGAATGTTATAGGTTTGAAGGATATAGATGACTTGTTTTTTATGAGAACAAAATGCTGTCCTTGGGAATGCCTAGGTATGCCATACAAGCGTCAAATTCGGAGAGGACATTTTTGACAGAATTTCGCTCCAGATATTTGTCGCAGCGTCATAATTTATTAACATCTCACCAACTCACATAGATTTGGATTTGGAATAAGCTAGACTCATTTTCTACTTAACAGGTCTCACTGACCTGTAATTGGCATTGGTGTCAATAATAGTACTGTTCATAAATTCATAAAGATCAGATGAGACTGTGAAATTGTTCAAAATTGACACAAACATACACAATTTGAACATAAGTTGTCCAATTCAAAAAGATTCTTCGCTGATGTAGACAGATTGTGCAGTGGCCAATTGCTGGGCATGATAGTTTACAACAACAAGTGAATTTATTTTTTACAGTGAAGTCAAAAAGTGGTTTCCGGCATTATGTACCCTGATTGTGAAACAACCTTAAAGAAAATGTATATTGTATGTACTTCACCTGAGATTCCAAAAATTCACGATTCGAAGATTTTTTTGACAAGTGAATGAATTACAAATAATATTAATATACCTGTTAATTTTGTTTGGTGTTTGAGTAGTGCACAACATACACTTTCAGTGAAAAATCCTTAGGGACCCCATGTTATATCAATTCTGTACATCATTCTCACGTGAGTACTAGAAACATGATGGAAAATTAACCAATAATCAGAAAGGAAACATAAGATAAAACGCACTGTAAAATACAACATTCAATACTGCCAACCTGAGCGAGAAATAGGAACAATTATCTCAAACTTTCAAAAATATGAACATTCCCTGAATTTCTATACATTTACTAAAACAAATTGAACAAAATAGGAACAAAGAGTTAAATTGCTCTTTTCTTAAAAAAAAAAAATAGAAATATTCTATTTAATATTGAACATTGGCATGTAATGATCAAGTTATGTTCACACTATCAAAATGCAGTTCAAAATATTATTCATCAAATAATATAGGTAAATATATACACCACATGTTGAAAAAAAAAATGTTGGTATATTAATCTGCTCTTACACCTTCTTTAAAGACAATAATGATTTTGATACAGTGATCAAAGCTTGGAAACTACTGTCAGTAATTTATTGCATTGCAGTCAAGAAGGCTATGTCTGTCATCTCCACACCAATTTCAATTCTTTCACCAAACATCACAAATTTTGCCCTCATCACAGTGGGAGTTTGCACAGCAGTACGGAGTCCAATGTATTGAAGTTTTTATATTTATTCTTGTTTTCTCTGCGAACAGATATCATGATAATCCATACCGAAATATTGCAGCTTTAATACTATAACAAATGAAATACGGTTCACGGCCCTGTGACTTTTGACCCTTATATTGTTGCATTAACCCTAATATAGCTGGGTATTTTGGAGGCTGAAAGACTGGGGCGGGGCCTAAAGGGCCCCCCCCTTCAGATCTCGCCGTGAATCGCCCTAGATCGCATGAAGTGACACAACACGTCCCATGACATAATCTACATATTGTATATTTGATCTGTTAAAAAATTAGTCAAATTATTTTTAATTAATTATTATGCTAATTTATGCATGAAAATTAGATATGGCTGTAAATCATTAGTAAAGCTTGAACTGCTCATTTTTTTATTTAAAGACTCTTGGAGATTATGATTGAAGACCTACATATAAAGAAATTCGGTATTCAAAATGTTTCTCATGTATTTTTTGTTTTGCGCAATTCTTATGTTTTCTGTTTTTTTCGAGTTGTTTTTTATTGTTTTGCAATGGAAATGTCGAATATATTTCGTCATAACACATTAAATTAGTTATTTCAATCCATAAAGTATAATATCACTACATTATGAATTTGGGCTGAAAACACAATTTGCATTGAAATAACACACAAATTTCATGTTTTTGAAGCGCATTTTTTCGTAATGTGACATCTTGCAAGTACGAAAAGTTGCTCTAATTCGGAACGGAGTACCCGGGGGCCGCAAATTTGGCTTAAAAGATTGCACGAAGACTTCAGAAAAAAGTCGTGAAATATCGCGACATACTTCTCGCGTTAAAATTTATCGCAAAAATAGTCGAGGGGGGGGCCTATTTTAGGCCCCCCCCCCAGTCTGTTTTAGGTTAAAGTGCATACTTGACTAGTTTCACTCAATCTCATCAGTTTTGATTTTTTAGTTAACACATTAAGGACTCAACATCAAACACGTAAAAGTCCCATGACATTTGGCCTTTGATCTTTCAATTCCGAACTATAATCAGTACATTACTGCATCATACATGTAGTACACACATGCCCAAACTTCCATCAAAGTCTGATCAACTGTTATCGTGGTAACAAGAATATAACCGATAGGCACACACAACCCTTGGATGGATAAACTGAAGAAATAATGCCTTGGGCATCTTCAGTGCACAGGCAACAAAATGATTTCAAAGATGCTATATGAACAATATCATCATTTCACCTAGTCCCAATCTGTCCTATCCCGTGGTCTTTTTCTTGTGAATTTTTGCAAGATCTGATTTACTTACATCATCTTGGCAACTTTCAATGCCCGTTGAGCATCTGCTGTCCCCAGCTGGAAGACAAGCCTATCTTTCTCTCGAGAACACGTCCGGAATACCACGATACCTTCCTTTGAGACATAATCAACTGTGCCAAGGACATCTTAAAAAGAAACACCATAACTTTCATATTGGTCATATAGTCACTAGCCATAAGAGAGTTGAGGGGCAAGAAAATACATCACTCTAATTTTGTAAAGGTACTTTTTGTGGTAGAGTAATGTCAGATGCTTAACAATCATTTGCAGAAGCACAAATTAAGAAAAATGTGAAAACATCTGCCAAAAGCAAATACTGTCTACATATTAAACATGCAGTAAATTTGATTTAAGCAATGATGTGCAGTGCCTGTGAAGTATTACACTCATTATGCATAGTATGTTTCATGCTGAAAAGACGACTCATGTTTTAATCACATTCATGAATTATTTTGAACTGTGTTTCATAGGAGATTAAATTAGGTTCCAATTATCAGCCTGTGTATGTCATTGTAGAAGATCTGCTTCCTCAAAACATAAATCTCAGAACACATGCATAATATTTTCATGTCACTCAGTGCAATAATAGTGAATCAATTGATTCAATTTGTCAAATGCTAAGTTTGAGATAGTAGGAGAATAGTAGTTAAAATTCACTAATGTTTTCATATGCACCGGGTTTCATTTAATCCTAATGTGTCTGTCCATATAACAATAACATGCAAACAAGAATATCAAGTGATTAAGTTC